>JABFDZ020027216.1:0-10458 GCA_019775955.2 Pollimyrus isidori
AGCATGTTGGGAAATGCCGGCAAATGGCTGCCTGCACGCTGGTTGGCTGCGTAAGCGTCACAGCTCACCCTGTGACAAACACCTCTGGGACATTATGTTTCAGTCTATCCGACGCCATCAGGTTGCACCTAAGACTGTCCAGGAGCTCAGTGATGCCCTGGTTCAGATCTGGTAGGAGATCCCCCAGGACACCATCCGTCGTCTCATTAGGAGCAGCCCCGACATTATCAGGCATGCCTACAAGCATGTGGGGGTCATACAAACTACTGAGTACGATTTTGAGTTGCTGCAATAAAATTTCGGCAAAATGTTTTTTTTCATTTTCGGTGTGTCATGGAATTCAGTCCTCTGTGGGTTGATCATTTTCATTTCCATCAAACGATGTGGTATCCTTTGGTTCCTAATACATGGCCCAGTCCATATTAGTATAGATATACAGCATGATTTTTTCCCTATTGAGATCTGATGTGTTTTCAAAGTGTTCCTTTAATGTTTTTGAGCAGTGTATGTACACTGTGAATAGCCTGGATCCCATGACCTTCAAGGTATAAAGTAACAGTGCCAAGCCTTCTGCTTGTAAATCCCTCACTAGCCTTTGTATTTAAGTACCTTTCTGTCTTGTCAGCCCCAGCCCTGTCATTGATTTTGCTCCTCCTGTCTGCCCATGTTCTTCCCCATAAGAGCTTTCTTGTTGGCACCTCGCAGTCTTCTGTGTGCTCCCATTTAGTTCATAAAACCCCTTTTGTTCCACAAAATGCTTCAGGTCCACATCTCGCTCTTCCTGACACTACTTTACCAAACCTGTTATTAGTATATACTTTACTATTGGCAGTTATAGTAGTCATTGTAGTAATGACCACATAGAACATCACATAGAGCAGCGAGTAGTGGAGCATATAGAGTAGCATGCAGAAGATATAGCTGCGGTCAAACTTGCCCAGGGTACCACATGGGCTTCAATCTGCACCAGTCACTGTTTCCCTTTTTCATAAATATCTGCCTGACTGGGTAAATGAATATTCTTACCAAAAAGTTTCAATACTGTTTCCACTTTCTCATACAGGTATCAGTGCCCAGTCCACTGCTGTATACTCCCAGGTGGGAGGTACTGCTACCCTGCCATGTAACAATGTCATTCGGTCTGACTGCTCCTCAACCACATGGATTCATGCTAGTAGTGGAATTAAGGAATACAGCAAATTGGTTAATGATGGAAAGATCAAAGTTTCAAACTTGCATGAGAAAATAAAAGTAGGGTCTAGCTGCTCTCTGCACATTCATGATGTCAGCACTGCGGATGCTGGATCTTACACCTGCAGACAGATTATCAATGGACAGCAAGGCAAACCTGACACTGCAGTTTATCTGTCTGTTCTCACAGGTATAAATTTCACCGTTAGCCACAATGTAAACATATGCACCTGTGGAAGTAAATCATGATGTCTTAATACAAATCATAAAGGAGTTAGAGCCTTTCTGGAATGTAAATGTTTATGTGACCAATGAACTCCATTCCAGTTATTCCATGTGCATAAAATACATTTGAATTTGTTTTTGAATGAATACAAACATGTAATATTGGGGGCATTTGATTTAAAGACTATATATGTGTTTGCATTCCTCAGTTGTTCCAGTGACAGATTTGAAGCCTGACAACATGATGACTCTACGGTGTCTCCTGTACACCTACCGTGGTCCTGGACAGTGTAATAGTTACCTATTTCCTAATCTGATTTTGAGGTGGGTGAGTGACACAGGTAGTGATTTGCAGGGAGATCCCAGGTACCAGATACACTCGTCCTCCTGCGACTCCAATCTGACAACTGAACTCCAGCAGACAGACAACAACAGGAAGTGGGGATGTCAGCTAACTGATAAGGTGGAAGTGAAGGTCTCACAGAGCTACACCATCACATTCTCTGGTAGGAAATCAAGTAGTCTAGTAATTATTTGTTAGAGATATTTTGAATGAGTAATGAAATAATTTTCAAAAATGTAATGATGAACAAGTAAAATTTAATACAGTCAACCCTTCCACAACATGGGGGTTAAAATGAAAATATAGTAAAGTGAAAATATACAAAGAAACAAGATACAAGAAACATGAGATACAAAGATTACTGCAAGATCGCTGTGCCACATCACATGAGAGGCTGTCGTAAGCATGCTGGGCATCCTCCAAACAGATTTTATGCATTTATGAATTACTACACTTTTTGTATGTCATCTACTGTTTTCCCAAAACTCTTAAAAACTCCCAAAAATTAAATTAATTAAATGCCTTATGCTAACCCTGTGATAAACCAAAACCTTGATGAAGAGAGTCGTGATGCTGAAGGGTCACCTGTAAATGTATAAGTATGTATAATTAATGCCCTTTATACCTTCAGCCACTTTTTCTAACAATTTCTGCTTATTCTAGGTGCAGACAGAACTCTTACAGCAGGTACTATGTTTTTGCTTCTATCACTATCTTCGCATATGTTATATCTAATCACATGCCTTTGTGCAGACTCACTAGCCTCACTATTAGATACACCTATTTAATGCAAACAACCTGCCCTGAAACACCAAATCATGTGGATACAACTAAATATATGCAGTGAGCAGACTGGGTAAAGAGGTTCAGCCACTACGCAGTGAGGCATTTCAACACTAAGAAGGGTGATCTAAGCCATTTTGCATGTGATGTGACTGCTGACGGCTTCTCCATCTCAGGAACAGCTATCTTCCTGGGATTTTCACCCACTGCCATATGTAGGGTTCCAATAATAAACAACTTGTTTATTATTTAGGTGATGCTATGATTATACAAATCCTGGGTAAAACCCCACCTAGAATACTGTGTGCAGGTTTGGTCACCATACCTTAAGAAGGACATTGCTGCCTTGGAAAAGGTTCAAAGTAGGGCTACAAGAATGATTCCTGGTCTTAGAGGAATGTCATATGAGGAAAGGTTAGTTGAGTTAAATCTGTTCAGCCACAAGCAAAGGAGACTGAGGGGTGACATAATACAGGTGTATAAGATTCTAACAGGTCTGGATGCCATTCAGCCAAATGGCTACTTTAATATTAGTTTAAATACTATAACTCGTGGGCATAGGTGGAAATTATCAGGAGAACATTTTAAACTGAATTTGAGAAAACACTTCTTTACAAAGTGTGTAGTTAGAGTATGGAATAGTTTTTCTGCTAGTGTAGTGCAAGCTAAAACTCTGGGTTCCTTTAATCCTAGATAATATTTTAACGATTTTCAGCTATTAGTTATGGCCTCCTCTCGTTTGTAAATTGTTATGTGCTTATGTTCCTTGGGAGAAAGCACCTTCTAAAAGAGGGAACTCCGAGACCAGAGTCATTAAAACTAACAGGAAAATGTGCAAAAATAGCAGCTCAGTGCTACAGTGGTGTGCAGAAAGTCTACTTTGAATGCATAACTTGTCTACCCTAGATGTGGTTCTGGAGACCATGGTGGGGACTCCCAGGTACTAGGTTGATGTATCTAATTAAGTGGCCATTCAGTGGGTTTGTGTTAGGTGTGATTTTAGGACTTGACCTCTAGGGGGCTCTGCCCACTATAGGGTTACTGCTTTCGAGAAATGTGGGGAAGAAACACAGGTCTGAGAAGAAAAATAGGGTGGCTGAAGTTCCCAAAAAAGGGTCAGGACACATAAATACAGCTAATTCAAAAATCAGTTATTGTGGGTTTTCAAATAATTAATTGAAGCCATTTAGGTAATAATGGTCCTAATTCTTATCCGAACAAATTAGGTTTTTTGAACAGGATTTGAAGACCAAATGCTGAAAAAAATGGGTGAGATTAACATCCGAGTCTGACCATATATTCTCTTACGGGGGACATGACAGATCAGCATCTGATTAATAAATTCTCACATATGTTTGGTATGTTATCAGTGGACAATGTATAAAATACAGTGGTACCTCATTTCTTGAACTCACTAGAACTCAAATTTCTTGAAAGTCAAACAAATTAGTTTGACCTAGAACTCGATCTGAATCATAAGTCGAACCGTGAACGCTGACCTAATATAAATTGTACGTGCCAGGAAATGAGTCATACAATGCAATTCGTACTTGAATTCCTTCTTCACAGACTGGATGATTAACCAAATAAAGCAAAGCAACATTACAGTAACTAACAATAAATAAACCACTAACTTACGTGTACTATTAGAGCATTTATGTCATTTATTTAAACTTTTTTTTAACCAGGTAAATTAACTGAAAACCAATTCCCACTGCTTTACATGATAATCGGGAGAAATACAGACCGTGATTGTGTGATTCAGGGTGTGGACATCGTGTATCATCATTAATTGGTCACGTAGTGTGAGATGGGTCAATGATGTTTATATTTGTAGTTCAGCAGTCACTTTATTGTGGTATCTAAACCATATTGCTTTGCCGATTGTAATATTTGCATCTTTGTGCACCTTGCTTTTAGTGCCTGACAGTAATCTTAGATAAGGTTTTTCCCAATGGTATTCCGTAATAGATTTTATATTTATAAACAAATGTAATTTGCTTCATTGAGCACCACAAGACACGGCTGCCATAACTGACACAAGTGTGTCGTAATTACACTTATACAATTAAGGATAGCAATAACTAAGGAGAAAAAAAGCAGGCTTAGTTTAAGTAACTTCACAGCACATCGAACTGGGAGTAGTGCATAATGGTAACATTAAGGTACGGTCACCTTTGACTGTACGATTGATGGCTATACCCTGTATTTTACGTTGCTCCTTCTGAAGCACATTAGGCATTAAAGGCCTATGCAAAATAAAATCTTTTGAAGTCGAAGGTCTTCATCATTTTTCAGTTAGATCTTATACGTCCTCTTGCTGTCAACATTCTCATCAAAAATCAACAGATGATGAAATGTGATGTGATGCTGTAAAAATAGCACGCCTTCTTCCAGAAGTCGCAAGCGTGCACATACGTAATGTAACATTTTCGGTAGTGACAACCGGGCTGGGGAAACAAACTGAAACGTGGACTTAATACAGAGGACTAGCGACAACAACCAGAAACAGCTGATCCCACACAAGGTTAACGAGGGGGCGTGGCACAGAAGGAGCAGACGATCGGGGCAAGACAGCGGTAATGTTGGGATAAGACCTTTATCATTTAGGAAGCTATTACAAAAAAATGCTTTTCTTGTTTTGTTCTGTTCATTTTGTGTTTAAATGTAAAAAAAAAAACGTATTTACGTGTAATTTTGGGGAGCAGGGAACCAATTCATTGGTTTTCCATTATTTCTTATGGAAAAAATTTGATCAGAACTCGAACTATATAGGATTTGATCTGGAATCAGGAACGGATTCAGTTTGAGAACCAAGGTACCACTGTAGTAACAAAGGCATAAATGTAAATATACTGTACCGCATACAGACATCCTCTCCTGGAGCCGACACCTTATAGTGGTGGAGGGGTTTGCGTGTTCTAACGATCCCAGGAGCTAAGTTGCCCGAGGCTTTATGCCCCTGGTAGGGTCACCCAAGTCAAACAGGTCCTGGGTGAGGAACCAGACAAAGTGGGGCTCATCCGGCCCTTTTTATGAATACAAACCCACTTTCACGGTCCCCCCCCCCCCCGGAGCCAGGCCTGGGAGTGGGGCTCGATGGCGAGCACCTGGTGGCCAGGCCTACACTCATGGGGCCTGGTTGGGCACAGCCCGAACAAGGCACGTGGGTCCACCCTCCAATGGGCTCACCACCTGTAGGAGGGGCCATAGGGATCAAGTGCAGTGCGAGTAGGGCAATGGGAGGAGTTTGGCTAGGCTATGGAGAATGACTTCCAGATGGCTTCAAGGAGATTCTGGTCCACCATCTGGGGTCTCAGGGTGGGAAAGCGATGCAGCATCAACACTTTCTATGGTGGGGATGGTGCACTGCTGACCTCAACTCGGGACGTTCTGGGTCGGTAGAAGGAGTACTTTGAAGACCACCTCAATCCCACTGACACGCCTTCCAATGAAGAGGGGGTAGTGGAGGAGGTCCTTCCCCAAGTGGAGGAGTTTAAGTATCTCGGGGTCTTGTTCACGAGTGAGGGAAGGATGGAGCGGGAGATGGACAGGCAGATCCGTGTGGCATCAGTAGTGATGTGGGTAGTAAGCAAAAGAATGAAATCGCGATTGCAAGCAGCCAAAATGAGTTTTCTCTACAGGTTGGCTGGGGTCTCCCTTAGAGATAGGTTGAGGAGCTTGGTCATTCAAAAGGGACTCAGAGTAGAGCCGCTGCTCCTCCACATTGAGAGGAGCCAGATGAGGTGGCTCAGGTATCTGCTTAGGATGCCTCCTGGATGCCTCCCTGGTGAGGTGTTCCAGGCATGTCCCACTGGGAGGAGGCCCCGGGGGAAACCCAGGACACGGCTGGCCTGGGAACGCCCCAGGATTCCCCCAGAGGAGCTGGATGAAGTGGCCGGGGAGAGGGAAGTCTGGGTTTCCCTGCTGAGACTGCTGCCCCTGTGACCCAACCTCGAATAAACAGAAGTTGATGGATGCATACAGACATCTAAAGCCAGGGTTGGCCAATCTTATCCCTAAACGGCCGGTGTATATGCGGGTTTTCGCTGCAACGCCCAAATTAGATTACTAATTAGAGGACTGATTAGCTGAAGAGTTCTCACACCTTGGTTTGAACAGCTGACCTACAGTTTATCCCAAAAATCTGCATACACACCGGCCCTTTGCGGATAAGATTGGCCACCGCTGCAATAAAGCGACCATCTGCTACTCCACTCTGTGTCCTTTGCACCATTTCAGCTCCTTCCCTAACTCAATATTTTGTATCTCAGCTTTTCTCCCACTATGATTTTTGAATGCAACACTGTGTGTTACTTGGCAGGTTAGACCTTTGAAGGTCACTGGTTTGAATCCTAGCCTCGGCCAAATAGTCACATCTCCTCTGGGTCCTTAACCATGTCCAATATCCCCCTAAATTGTTCCAGGGGTGCTGGATAAATCCTGTTCTTAGACCCCAAGCTTCTCAAAGGAGGGTATGATGGTATTTTCGGATGATGGATCCAAAAAGAAACATTTCAGTGTACTTGTACAGATGGCAAATAAATCAACAATTAATATTTATTGAAAATCTTAAATACCTTCTTAATTTAGAAAGGGGAGAAAAGCATCGTAAGCATTAACATTTGATCCAATACAAACCTAACCTTTTCCCACAGAGCTTCCTGTGAGACTGATGTTCGTCTTCCCGGCTCTGATCATCCCTATGATCATCGATGCTTCTGTTTACACTCCTCCTTCTTAAGGGTGAGTCTAGTTACTATATAATAAGTAACACAGATATGTGTGAAGCGTTGTCTCAGTATGATCATGGATTATAAGATCATCCAACCCCCTATTCATGCATCTGCCAACCGCTTATTCAATACAGGGTTGCAGACAAATAGTAATATAACCCAAATTAAATTATTTTTATTTTAATTCAGCATCTCTTACATATAATTCAATTATTCAGATAGGTTTCTCTTGTCCCACAGGTCAACAGCGTACAAGCAGCATTCGTCAAGGGAAGAACTGACTGTCTTCCTGCTTGCTACTTCTCTCTTGCTTTATGCCTGCAGCATACATATTAGCTTTACCATCCACATGCTTAAACATTTTGTTATACTTTGTTCAAAAAAATTACAAAATATAAATGCCATGACATTAATATGAACATTCAAAAACATGTTCAATATAACAGATTAGAGTTTTGTTGTGTTATTTTCATTTAGTACTGTACATGCTGTATAAATCAACCTTGCAATTCAATATTCAGTGCCAAAAATTTAGGAATGCAGATTTATTAACTTGTGAAACTTTCAGACAGTGGATATGTATGAGCAAAGCTCTTTTCTTTATCATTACTGCACATACTAAATTTAGATGTTTGATATTAATGCGTAGAAAGAAGTGTAATGCAGTAAAGGCTTTGTGTTCTAACCTGAAATAAATTATATAAATATAATATACATTTAACATTTTTTTACAGCACATAAAGTTTCTGAATTATTCAAACACTCCATTATCAATTAGTTAAATTAAAACGTGTATGTGTAAAAGCCATTCCATTTTATATCGTATTAAATTTGCTGTAGACTGGATGCGACAGGGCAAATAACATCCTTAAAGAGGCCTTAGCTATGCAAGTATATTATATCTGGATTCATTTCTACCTGTTCATTTCTAGGCGTTGCACAGCTTAAGACTTATTACAGTTTAGTCATGAAAGTCGAGTTGACTTCAACTAAACACTGGTGACATTAATAAAACCACAGGAGTAGGAAATTGGTTAGCAACAAGAGACAATCTGAATTTGCAAAACTTAACATACTGAGCACAGACAGCTCATACACATGTGTTTTACATGGAACAGAAAAAAGTATAAACAACATGTTGCAACTCAGCAGCAGCAATTTATGCAACAATAGCATTTGTTAGCTGCAACTTCCATTTAAGTGCAAAAGAACAAAGATTGAAATGTTGGTATAAAACTTGTGGGGTAAAACAAAACTAACGCAAGATCCGGATTTAAACAACCTCCTCGAGGAGACTTACAGGAGGATAAACAAGTCATTTTGTTAATTGTTAGTTATTGATTGCAGACAAAACAGGACTCAGTGATTATTTGTTGCAGAGCAGTAAAGTTGAGTAGTTTGTGTAACCTGTTGCAGACTTGAAAGGTTCTGGTAGGCATGGCTACTAAATAAAACTTATGCCAGCTTCCTCATCCACAGCACACCTCCAGTCAGAGAGGGACACAGGAGCCGGTAGTTTAGTTGCGTTGAACTTTAATGATGGTATCTGAGATAAATCAGCAACAGCAAAGGAATATGCCATTATACACTCTACTATACATCAATAGTGTAAATATTATTGATGTCAACGTTAGTGGTTAGCAGTAGTATTAATGAGGTACGCTAGCATTTAACGTCAACATATTACAATCAAGACGAATCATAAACATAATCCGCAGCAGCACTCAAGTACTGAAAATGAAGCACATAAAATATAACACATAACACCATAATACTTCACATTTAGAGTAACTTACATTGATGATGTATTAATCTGCTGTTTCCCAAGTGCTGAACACAGCCAATTAAAGAGAACATGACCTGAATGCAAGCAGAGGACTAAGGACCACTTATAGCAGTTCTACTAACTGCCCGACTAGAATGCATAATCAGTGGTGAAAAATGGGAATTCAGAATCGGAATTCAGCCGCCCCCATAATAAAACAGTTACTATGTAGCACCATGAGTTCCCGGCCATTAGGTATTTGGGGGCAACCCGGTCACAGGGCGGAGGTAGGTCTGTCCACTAACCTGGATTTCAGCAGTTTTTATACATTCATCCGAACTGGCATGGACTTTGACAACCTTACCCACAGGCTAAGAAGCACGAGGTAACTGTGAGTGAACAATCATCAGCACTAAATCCAAGGCCAGGTTCTTAGTCAGTCGCTCCCATTTTCCCCAGACATGAAGGGTGGGCAAATAATGTGTTATGAAGTGAGTCCAAAAGTGATCTGCCATCATCTGACTATGACGCCAGCGTTTCTTGGTAACCAAGTTTGGTGCGTAGGTCACTTGGTGTAAAGTGGCGTCAGGCCACCCATGAGCAACATACAGGGTGTGACTGGATCCGGATCTGTATGGTCTGATGCCACATATCCAAGTGGATTTGCAGTGAGTATGCCCACTACCTCAATAAGGAAGGTAAGTAGCACCTCTTCCTGCAGAGGTTCAGGTCCAATCACCACCCGAAGAGTGTTTTTGATGGAGTGAATCTCAAGCTCCCAAGCACCACCAAAGTGTTGATTTCATAGTTGAGCTCAAGTATTGAGTGTTTGAAGAGAAACTTGATTTGATATTTGGCAAGATCATTGTGCATAGGCTTCTCTAAGTTCCCTCTCAGCATCATGGAAATCTGTCCCTTGGTCTGAAATTAGTTCAGGTGGAGCACCACATCTCAAGGTGAAACATCTCACTGAGAGGAGGAATGCATCTACGTCAAGGCTGGGGATCAAGTCCAGGGGCCTCATGTACAGTATAACAACATGCATAGAATTCACACTAAAACATGGCGTATGGACAAAACTAGTAATGTGCATACACAGGAAAAAATCCAGATGCAAAAAACTGTGCGTAAGCACAGATCTTCACACATTCTCTTTATAAATCCCAATTAGCGTGACATTTTATGCATGTGAACAACCCCACAGCCACCCCCAGTCCCGCCTATAATAAAGCATAATTGCATATATAAATCTGTATAAATACCTGCATTGTCCTATGCTTTTCTTAAACAACAATGGATAAACAATATGGGAAAAAGAAGTATTTCAGCAAAGCTTGATTTTTTCAGGGATTCTAGTGTTAAATTCAGTGTGTCTGAATCTTTATAAACGCCAAGTTTGGAAACCATGTTTAACA
>JABFDZ020027217.1:0-10457 GCA_019775955.2 Pollimyrus isidori
GCCTGCTTTGTGTACTGCATATATATATATACATATAAATACACATATATATATATATATATATATATATATATATCTATATATAACATGTGTAGTTTTCTTAAAAAGATATTGCCACACTTGACAAGCATGACTTCTAACAGCAGCTCTGCACTACAGCACTACCCAAAGCCTGAGATTAAAGTGCACGATTGACTGGTGGGTTGGTGCTAGAAGTATGAAAATTCAGCATCACAGACGGCCTAGCACCATGGTGAGCTATCAAGTTAAGCATGAACTAGCTGCACAGAGGATCATATGGTGGTCCGGAAAGCCCCGAGCATGTCAACGTTCACGCAATGCAAAAAAAAAAAAAAATTGTATTGAAGGTTTTTATCGTCTTTTTGTTTTTGCATTTTCTTAATGTTGTTGCGTTTTCCTAACGCTTTTGCATCATGTTAATGTTGACGTGTCCTGGGTTTGCAGAGCTACTGTAGGAATTTTTTGTTCATAATTTTCACTGAAACATTTTCCCATTATTACTATTTTTTTATTAGCGTGTGGTCAAAAATAATAGCAAAAATGCGTTACTTGGCAAACTTAACATTAACTGCACCTTCAAAATTCCTTCATAATCTGCATTCATGGAACATTCGTAAGCAGCATGTTTGTGCACCTTAGCACCCTAACACCTAGATATACATTGACCGAAAATATTATATGATATTTATATAATTTTATAATCAAGGTATTATGTTATTATGGACATTTAAGCTGTTAAGTTTGTTTGGATGTTAAAGAATACTTACAGTACATGGTGCTTATGAATGTTCTCTGAATGCATTATAAAGATAAGGTGAATGGAAAATGTTACTGTTTATTGTAACAAAGATTCAAAATAAGCAGACTGTTCCCTGTCTTAAAACCTGAAGGAAAATGTAAACATTCTTAAAGGAAACATAGAATGCTTTCATATATTTATTACTTCAGTAACACTAACCAGAACATGTACAGCATTAAATGTTTCTCCTTTTGACTGAAAACTGATATTGGTGGCACAACTTGGTCTCAGATAACATGATATGCCGATGAAGACTAAAGATGTTAAGAAGCTTTTCTTACCTTTCCTGTGCTCTTGCTGTACTGTACTCTACACTGTAATCTCACTTATGATACTTGTTACAGGCTGTGAAGAGCACAGAAAGGAGACACGTGATTTTCTGACAGAGAGATGTGAATCACACAGAAAAAAACTTCCTCAAAAACTTCCTGAAACGCAAAAAGTTTATGCCAAGAACCCATCCAAACTGGTTTTGTCATGGAGAGTTCCTGTCTCACCCTGGCTCCTCCTCCTCTTTATTGGCCAGCGGGTGTTGCTGGCCAATTTGCCTTTTCCCCTCTCCATAATACCGTCCTTTTACCATTGTGTATGTCCCCGTTCCCCAACCATAGCCTAGTGGGCTGATTGTGTTTGAGAGTTCTGTAGACCTGTGGTTTTGAGGCTGGCTTCCTTCATGTTTACTGTGTTCTGTTCTGGTTTTTGCATTGGGCCTTAGTCATTATGTAGTACTTGTCTTTGTTATCTTACTAGTGATAGATTCTATCTCCTAGCTTCCCTGCTAGTCTGTTAGTTCCATAATTAAGTTTCATAGTTCTGCCTGTTTCCTGTTCCTGTGCCCTGTCTGATTGGTTAATTGTTTCATGTTTTGCTCATATTTCCCCTGTTCAGTTTTGTTCAGTTCCTGCCTGCATTCATTTCATCAGTGGGTTGTTGTGTTAGAATGTATGTGAGCAAGTTCGAGTTGCTGATGTGCTACATTTGCCTGTGTCAGTTTATAGTTCTGTTGAGAATGTTTGAGGATAGCAAGGGAAGTTTACAAAAATGGATGTCAGTTGCAGACCGTGGATGCCCTTCGTGAAGCCGCGTCTTCACCACATGGAGCAACGTTCCCCACAGACTCTTTCAGACACTCACATCTACTGTAGCATGCCTAAGTAAATTATTGAAGCAACCATCAAGAACTGTAGGGCTACTCACTACTGAGTCCATTTTTGACACTTTTAGTTCTGTCTTTGGGGGGTTTTTTTGAGCTACGGTCTTAAACCTTTCATCAGCTGATGAACAGCCTGTATGAGTTTAAATTCAGTTTTCAATAAATTGCCTACACTCTATTTTTGTGTCATGTTCGTGTTTCTATGAGCTGATATTTGTGCCACTACAAACTAAATATGAATAGTGTATATTTGAATCTGAAGTTGTTACATTAAAAAACTGAATTTGAATTTATTAGTTTGAATCTGAATTCCAGTAACTTGAAACTGCATTTATCATGCCTAGAAAAGTTTCAGTTCACAAATTCAATTTCAATATTTTGAGACGCACATCTGGGGCGTTGAGGAAAAATAATCGACCACAGTTTCACAACGCAACTCATTTCCACGTTTACGACAGTTCTGGAGGTCGGGGTAAAGTGGAGTGTGTGCCTGTTACACATCTGCATTTGTTTTAATCTTATCTTTCATGTCAATATTTAATTGTATATTCCTTATTTTATTTATCTTCTATTTTATTGTCTCTATTTTTGTTCTAAGTATTCCTCTTATTTCATTTTATTTCTTTCATCTCTTTTCATCTCAACTCTGATTGTATCATTTCTGTCCTGCCCCGGGGTGCATTTCTCGAAACCTCTCGAAGTTGCTAACTATGTTAACAACTTCCATTGTTCGAACTATGTAAGTATGATGCAGGTGTTTCTCGAAACCATAGTTCGAATGAACGTTCGCAAACACTGTCGTTAAGTTGTGTAGTCGAACTACAGCTCGTGAGCTGTAGTTAGAAGCGTAGTCCCGAGTAAATATGTCAGCGATGATGGAAAATGCAGTCCAATAAGGGTATGGTCACCGTGTAAGTACAAAATGTAATAATGTTTAATACATAATAAACAATTTAGTTCTACGATCACATATAATGTGAAGTTGTCTGAAAATGTAGTTTGAAATGTAATTGTTATGTGGGTCTCTGGTCATAAGTACGGTAACTGTCTAGTGAGCAATAGGGACAAATCTCGGACTGCAAAGCATCAATTAGCACAGGGGTGACTAATTTTATCCAGAAAATTAGAGTGATGCAGTAAGGGTAAGAGAACTGTTAATGGAAAACCATATATACATATATTTTAGGACTGGTTACAGTTTTGAACTGGTTATTGATTCCAAAGTTTTTCACATACACATTCCTAGCATAACTTTTTCATTAGACTCTCATTTCCACTGTTTGTCTGTATATATTTCTTGTGTGACAAAATTCAAACGCATTTCTGCTTTCAGGATGTTAACCATGAAGAGGCATAGCTAGAGATTTCCCAAACAGCCAAGGGGATTTATGTCGTAAAAAATGAAAATGTAGAAGCCTTGGAACAGCCTGCACATGTTGAGATTGTTATTGTAGAAGTCAATGTACTCAGAGACATGCAATGTGTCACCTATGGATTTGTTATGTTATTTGGGATAATTCTATGCACCCAACTTGAATTATTCATCCATCCATCCATCCATCCATCTATCCATCCTCCAAACCGCTTATCTTACTGGGTCACGGGGGGGTCCGGAGCCTATCCCTGAAGCAACAAGCACAGGGCAGGGAATAACCCTGGATGGGGGGCCAGCCCATCACAGGGCACACTCACACACGCACACCTACGAGCAATTTGGCAAATCCAATCAGCCTCAGCATGTTTTTAGACTGTGGGTGGAAACCGGAGTACCTGGAGGAAACCCTACTATGACCCAGGGAGACCATGCAAACTCCACAAACAGGAAACCCAGGTGGAGACCAGAAGCCAGGTCCCAGAGGTGTAAGGCAACAGTGCTGACCACTGCACCACCATGCCGCCCCCCTCAACTTGAATTATGAAATATGAAAATGCACATTTGAAGCACTTCAGAAAATACTTTAGAACCTATATGGAGACAAACTTTCCCCAAAAGTCCAAAAACTGAAAATCAAGCTCTTTCAGTAAACACATTACAGACAGTGATCACAGTAAAATATGTATTATATGATGTTTACTCCTCTATACCTTTGTTAAAAACAACTGTTGCTTTAAATGTTGACTGACATTCAGTATATCGAACTGTCCTTTAGGTAAAAATGCTGTAGCACACTGACACAGAACTATACTCATATGCACCCTCAGACTCAATCTGACACAAAACACACTCAGACACACATGTACAAACACTCACATGCACACTAACGGAAATACACCTGCATGCACACTGACCAATATGAACACAAACGTACTTACTCTGATGCACAGGCCATTCATTTGGGGCATTAAGAATAATCCAGTGTATAAAATGTTTGATTGTAAACTACTGTTAAAGTATTTTTCAAATTTAAAGATTATTCATTTTAATTTGATGGAAATTTGTCATACAATTGAAATGTATAAATATTTTTAAAAATCGACCCAATTATTTTTTTCAGTGCAGAAGAAATGGAGAGGGATAAAGATCTGAGTGGCTGACAAGGGGTAAATAATTCTGGTCGGACTGGCTCAGAGCATTTATGGTGTTCATGGTCAGCCATGGTCATGATCTGCGGAAGGAAGAACCACAAATTGCAATCAAGGTGAGCAGCCTAGACTCATTAAATGAGACATGAATGATGCTTAGCTGATGGACAAACCAACAGAACCAGTACAAACCAACAGAATGGCCAGTGGGCTAATACTGCCAGTAAAACTAATATTAATTAATAAATTATGAAGTATTCTTTATAGCAATACTTAAAGTATGAAGTATAGTAATACTTAAGTATAAATAAATTACAAAAGTATAATGGAAAAATTATTTTCACTATAGTGCTTGACATATCCAAATGCACCTTTTGTCCTTATAGGGATAGATTGTGAAAAGCCTTTCCCAGCTGATATGCACAATCTCTGAGCATTCTGGAGGGGGCCGCATTTTCCTCACGTTGACAATGTTCTAACGCTGTTCTAATCTGATCAGCAGAGACAAGCAGGCCTGTTCTGGAAGGAACAATATAAACTTTCTGTGGAATCCATGGCGGAAGGTTGACTGTGATTTTTTTCGACTGTCCATCTGGGCTGAAATTTTTATAAACGAGTTAAACTTGTTTGCCTTCTGATTTCCAGTAAGGTGGAAGAAAGCAGCTGATTACCTGCCACACTGGCTGAACGATAAAAAATTGCCCACTTTTTCATCATGGGGAATCGCTCCCTCCATATTCTCCTGTCTTGTCAAGCACAAACAGGTGCATTTACAGGCATTATGCAAATCACTTGAGATGGCCAGGAGGCACATGGATGTTGAGATGGCCAGGAGGCAGATGGATGTTGAATGTGAAGCAGCTCAACAGCTGAGTGCATGATGTCACAAGCAGCCTTTGCTGATGGAGGAATGTAGCTTCCGGAGAACTCTTACGATAGTAGAACGGCTTCGGACACATACAGTACCAACAGTTCAAAATCTAGCTAGCAGATTTGTTCTTTCCCAGTAACGTGCTTTGTATTACACACTCAGCAAATAATAAAAATGGCTATCCCACCTGATTTTGGTTTCTCCGCGTTTATTCCATTTGTCATGCACAAACTGCAAAAATTGCTAGAAAACCAGTGGTCTGGTCAGCATGTGTTATAGCAAAAAATTAACATTGACTCACAATTTGTTACGATCCGTAGGCGTGCAGGGCGGACAGACGGGGAGCGAGGCAGGTTCGGTGGAAAGCAGGGTTTATTTCGGGGATAAAACACACTCGGACTGGCAACATTAATGCTGCGTCTGCAGACCTAAATACACAAGACGGATCACAGGACGGGCGTGCAGCAACGCCTACACAGGTGGATTACATCGGGGAATCACAACCGGGAAAGAGGTGGGTGTGGCGATACACGGGGCTGGAACGGGACGGACGACGCGGGACGTAACACAATTGAACTAAAGAAATGATCCAGGATTAAGGAGAGCACAAATCATTTACCAGGCTGCGTTAATTAAGGGGCAACAGACTGGACAGAGTTTTGACACTTGATCCTGTTAAGATGGTAACTCAAGTTTTATCAAATTTTTCAAATATTTGTTATTTACTGTAAGTGGTGCTCAAAGTCATAATGGTGGTATGCAGCAAGGGATGGCAACTTGGACTTGATTAGCTCAGTTAGTAGAGTAAAGGTCATAACCCTTCAGATAAAAAGTAAGATCTTATTTCAAAGAGGCATGAAGGCAGAGGTTTTTCTTTAATCTCCTAATCTCAGTTTCACTGGCCAGAAACAGAGTATTTGCTACCCTGGATGATGACTTAGAGGTGAAATATTATATCTGCTGTGGTTATACTTGAAAATCTGAAGACTGTTCCACCAGCAAATTGCTGAAGTACTTTTTCAACTGCACGGGCCATAAAGCAGCAATGGCACGGGTACTTTAGTTTATGCGGGTACTTCAATAGCGAAGGAAGGCCAGAAAGAAAGCACATGTTACAGACCTCAAACATGAGTTGCCTGTTTACAGAAGATGTATCTGTTTAATACAAGAAAGAACAGACAAGAGTAATTTTGTTGTGTTCACTCAGCGGGCTATCCTCTATCTGAGGGACGGAAGCCCGGCTTCGTTTACTACAACTACTACTAAATTTCGAGGATACTCCCTCTTGTGGTGGAATTGGGGAACTGCAGCGCATCAAATCCCACAAAGAAAATACATTAAATTAGACAATTTACCCCAAAAGAAACACATAATAGATAACAAATTCTAACTCTACATTTGTAGGCGTTACACACAGAATGATGCATCTGATGAACACAAGAGCTGTGTTAAGCAGGAAAGCAAACTGCAGAGTGACATATAAAATTGACCATTCCAGGGCTTGTTATTGAGGACTTGACAAAAGCAGAAAAGCAATAGTGCTTTTTGTGCAGAGACAAGCCTTGAAATGGGACTTTGTGGCATTAAACAATTAAGGTACAAAAAAAATCAAGTCAGTTACACAAACTAGAACAAGTGATTATAGATGGAATATTGAAAGTAGGCAATAGACTTAGCAAGTTATTTTTACCTATTCAAGCAAGCACCTTTTTGTGCCTTGAACTGGTGCAAAGTCTTTTTTTGTACTATCAAAATAATAAAATGGATTTGGACATGTCCAAAAATGTTAGTGGCATTTACGCTTTGCATTAGATCATTAAACTAGAGCCCAGGGCGTCCAATGCATTTCCCCAAACAGCCGAAGTTCACCTTGCTAATGACAGCCTGGTTCATTACTACATTAAGCTCACTACTGCCATTCAGTCTGCATTTCAACAGGTGACAACAGGTGGAAGAGCCGGTTGACAGCGGTCACTCTTTGGTACCTGGAGCAGACAGGATGCAGGCAGGCTCTGTACCTGCCGTGTGTTGACATCTTTCTGTAACCTTTCTGTAATCTTTTTGTTTCAAGAAACTGCTTAATCTTCATCATTCTAAAAGAACCAAAGGTTTCACTGAAGAAACCTAGTAACCCTATCATTAAAGGAGATCCCGGCATTATTGCCACGATTGATACAAATACAGCTGAGAGACTTTTGTTTGCGTAGAAGTTACGCTTGGTTTTTTTAGTGACCTTGTGGACAATCACACACCTTGTCCTTGTGGACAATCACACACCTTGCCCTTGTGGACAATCACACACCTTGTCCTTGTGGACAATCACACACCTTGCCCTTGTGGACAATCACACACCTTGCCCTTGTAGACAATCACACACCTTGCCCTTGTGGACAATCACACACCTTGCCCTTGTGGACAATCACACACCTTGCCCTTGTGGACAATCACACACCTTGCCCTTGGAGTGATTTTGTTGGTTAATAACTCCTGAGGGAGTAACAAAAGTCTTAAACTTCTTCCAGTTGTAGCGAGTTTGTATGACTGTGGATGTTTTTGTAGCCTTTCCCAGCATTATGAGCGTCAACAGTTCTTTTTCTGAGGTACTCTGAAGTGTCCTTTGTCCACGGCATGATACACTGATACTGCGCTTGATAGAACCCTGTTCTTTTAGTATAAACAGGATGCCCATTCACGTCTAATTGTCATCACACTGATTGACAACCGTGACATTGACTGACAACACCTGACACTAATCACACCTTCAAATTACCTGCTAGGTTCAAATACTTTTGCCACTCACAGATTTGTGACATTGGATAATTTTTCTTAATAAATAAATGACCAAGTATGATATTTTTGTCTCATTTGTTCTATTGTGTTCTCTTTGCCTACTTTTAGTACTTGACGTTCTGATGGTGTTGTGTATCGTTAAATATACTGTATGCCATGTTGTTTTTGACTCAAAAGTTACCTAGTGCTACAGCACCACCGTGTGGGCTGTCTTATTATGACATGTAAACTGTTACACAGGAAGATGATCATTGTATGAGCATCAGTTGCTTACAGATGGTATTAACTTCACTCAACTCCATCCTTGGTTATTTCTTTTTGTTAAAGCAACATCTGTAATTATTTGGTTCTATTACCTTCTGTTGCCATGTTGAGACAGACATTTTGATACATTTTGTTGATTATGGTATAAGTCACGAAACAGGCTTGCTACAATAATTTCCTGGTCAGTACATGAACAGTTGCATGTCAAAGCTTGCTTGTTAGTTGCTGTAATTTATTTTAATGTAGTGTTTGTTAATGTTAACTGTGTTTATTTGTATCGTTTCAGTTTCACACTTGTACCAGTAAACCTCACGAAAGATATTGGCGTTTTGGTGGAGTTTCAAGATTGAAAGGGATTTATTGTCAATACAACAATATACATAGTATACAGTGCATTGAAATGCCATTTCGCTCAGCCCCCCCCCCCCCCATAATACAAAGAAAATACTAATTTAGAAGAAACTTAATACAAATACAAATGTAGAAGAGTCATAAACTTAAAAACCTATGAGAACTATAAAAAAATCTTTATACACAATTAAATATTTATAAAAACTATAAAAAAAATCTATGTACACTGAACAGGGACAGCAGGAGGACATAAAACACTTCAAATGTGACTGTGCATACTTTCCAGGATATTGTAAAGACAAAGCAGAACAGGACAAGACAAAAACATGTGCAAAATGTCAGATGTACAAAATAAGCATGTGCAAATTTAGCATGAGGTAAACTTGTGCATATTTGTGAAATTTGTGAAATTGTTCAAATGTCAAAAATTGTCCATAAAGTTGCATTTTCTGAAATTGTTTTTGTGATTTTTATCTGTTCTTTTGTGGTGGCAGTGAGTTGAGAGCTCTGACTGCTTGTGGGAAGCAGCTCCTGCAGTGTCTGGTAGTTAGAATTCTGATGCTTCGGATCGTTCTGCCAGATGGCAGGAGGGAGAACAGTGCATAAAGGAGTCCTTCATGATGCTGCAAGCTCGACGGATGAGGTGTTTCTTGTACAGCTGGGAGATGGGTGGGAGAGGAACCCGGATGATGCGCTCTGCTGTCCTCACTGTTCACTGCTCAGTGCTGGTGCACTTGCCATACCAGACAGTGATGTAGATGCAGAGGACACTCTCAATGGTCCCCCGGAAGAATGATGTGAGGATGGGAGGAGGGAGGTTGGCCTTCTTCAGCTTTCGGAGGAAGTGAAGCCCTTGCTGATCTTTCTTAGTGATGGAGTTGGTGTTGAGGCTCCAGGGGATGTGGTCAGTCATGTGCACACCTAGGGACTTCATGGCTGTTGACCATGTCAACCGCGGACCCATCGATGTGCAGCCATCTTCTTCCTGAAGTTGACAACCATCTCTTTGGTCTTGTTGACACTGAGAGACAAGTTGTTGCTCTAACACTAGTGCACCAGTTGTTTCACCTCCTCTCTGTACGCAGACTCGTCATTGTTGGTGATGAGACCCACTGTTATGTCATCTGCAAACTTCATGATTTTGTTTGAACAGTATTGTGCGGCGCAGTCGTGAGTCAGCAGGGTGAATAGCAGTGGGCTGAGCGCACATCTTTGTGGGGAACCGGTACTGGGGTCTGTCCACCAGGAAGTCCAAGATCCAGTTCCAGAGGGGGCCATTTATTCCATCAGGTGCGGAATTTTGATTCCCGGGTATTTTCCATCATGTGCACGTGGCTGGGAATCACAAAGACCCGCACCACCCCACTCCACCTCCAAAGTGATGGGTGGGTGGAGCGGTTTAACCGAACCTTAGCAGAGCAGTTGTCTATCTTAACATCCCCCCATCAGCAGGACTGGGATGTATTTTTACCCCTGGTCCTGATGGCCTGCCTCTCCGTGGTCCAGAGCTCAACCTCCTGTACGCCAGCCCTCCTAATGCTAGGCCGAGAGATCAGGACCCCTGCGGAGCTGGCTTTTGGACGGCCTCCAGACACCGCATCTGCCCCTGCTGGGCCCGAGTATGCCAGACGGCCTCCAGACACCGCATCTGCCCCTGCTGGGCCCGAGTATGCCAGACGGCCCCT
>JABFDZ020027218.1:0-10455 GCA_019775955.2 Pollimyrus isidori
GTTCTCCCCAAGCGAGCTTGATGGGTCGAATGGCCTCCTCTCGTTTGTATAGTTCTTATGTTCTTATGTTCTTATCTCTGCAAATCCTCTCACAAATCTTCTATAATAACTAGCAAAGCCTAAAAAAGAACGAAGCTCTGCCAAATTAGTAGGAGATGCCCAATTCTTTACAACTGCCACTTTGTCAGGATCTGTAGCAACCCCTTCTGCTGAAACCACATGCCCCAAATATTTGACCTGTTTCTGGAAAAAATGACATTTTGACAGTTTGACCTTCAAACATTGCTGATGCAATCGGGAGAATACTACCTCCAATCTTTCAAGATGCTGCTGCACTGAAGATGAAAAAACGACCACATCGTCTAGGTACAAAAGAAGAGACTGATACCGACAATCGCCAAATATCCGCTCCATCAATCTTTGAAAAGTACTTGGCGCTTTACATAATCCAAATGGCATACGGTTAAATTCATACAAGCCAAATGGAGTACAAAAGGCAGTCTTGGCTTTATCCTTCTCAGCTACCTCTACCTGACTATACCCACTTGCCAGATCCAACGTGGAAAACCACTGGGCACCTGTAAAGGCATCAAGGGATTCCTCAATTCTTGGCAAAGGAAAAGCATCTTTTCGGGTCTTTGAATTTAACTGCCGATAGTCAACACACATCCTAATCCCACCATCTTTCTTCTGCACCAATACAATGGGGGATGAATAGGGACTACAACTTTCCCTAATAATTTGCCCTTCTAACAGTTGTTTAATATGAGATTTAACTAACTGATACTGTGAAAATGGAATACGCCTATAAGGTGGTCGTACCGGGCTCTCATCCAACAATGGAATTTCATGCTGAATCAGAGTTGTACAACCAACATCCATATCACTTTTAGCAAACAATGAACTATATTTTCTTAATAAAGATGAAGCTTGATGCTTCTCTTCTTCATTAAGACCAGAGAATGATGGCAACTCCATCTCTGCTATTCCCCCTACACTAACCTCAAGCGAAGATGTATAAGCCGTACACTCATGAGTAGCAGAATCCACAGAAAATCTAATTTCAGATTCGCCCCCTGTTAGCCACTGAACCGACTGCATTGTACCAACCACCCTACGAGGTGTCAACCAAACATCAGAGTTGCCCACATTAGTAATACTGTAGGCACACTAGTTTTACCCCCATCTAATGAAATAAGAGAAGGTGAAAGCAACAAACCCTCCGGTAAAGCTCCCACCACAGGCTCTAGGGGCTCGACTAAAAACACTGCCGAACATCCCATCTGAACCTGAGCACATGTAACTGGGACAAACATTATAGTGCCTGCTGGAATACAAAAAGGGGTCTTACCCTGCACTCTCATCTGCAAAGCTTCAGGGGCATTTGCCACAGCTTCCATCACCTGACAATGCCGCAAGGCCTTCCTGCAAAACGGAACAGCCAGCTGCACCAGGGGACTTTGAAACCAATCAACACCATACTGTTCCAGTAAATCACTATAAAACCCATTAATTACATTCATTCCCAAATCCCCAGGAACCACTTGTTTCCTCTCACTCATTTGCGAATCTACAGGTTGTCTTACAATAAAGATTCCTCTCTTTGGTATTGACCTTCCCATAACCGTAAGATCCAATTCTATATACCCCACATAAGGGATCTCCAATCCATTTGCTGCCTTTAAACCTAACCAGTGGCAATCATGGATATTTGTCTCTTTTAAGTGTGCAAAATAATCCAAAAAGCACTGTTCTGTAATTGTGGTAACCATTGACCCAGTGTCTAACAAGCATTTAACTTCCACATCTCCCATCAAAACTGAAACCACAGGACAAGAGCCTACTAGCTGATTTAAAGGCATATTTAATCATTATGCCATCAGACACAGCTTGGGTGAGATTGTTTGATTTAAAACCTCACACAGTCCCTGAATTTGGAGTTCTGGACTATCACAGCTGGGTTTCATTGGCTGGAGGACGTCCGGAGGTACAAGATGAATTGACTTCACATGGCTCCACCCTCTCCTTTGAAGACTACATTAGCCTGTCAGTGACAATTGATAATATCATCAGAAAACACCAACGCCCCCGCCTGGCGGCCGTGCCTACCCTGCTGGCTGTCCCAGAAGGACACATCCTGCACACCTGCTCCATCTGGCCATCTAGCCCTGAAGCCCGCATGAAGGTAGGCATTGCGACTTATGTTGGCAGTTCACTCGTGCAGGTTCCAATAGTACTTACAAGTCCCAGAGAGAGATACCACACATGTGCATTTGTAGACTTCAGGGTTGCTGGTAATTTTATGGACCTCAGGCTAGCACACCAACTTGGGCTTCCTCTACTGGTGTTTTCTAACCCCGTCTCGGTGCT
Source organism: Pollimyrus isidori (assembly GCA_019775955.2). Classification (NCBI taxonomy): domain Eukaryota; kingdom Metazoa; phylum Chordata; class Actinopteri; order Osteoglossiformes; family Mormyridae; genus Pollimyrus; species Pollimyrus isidori. Next base: position 2,371 of record JABFDZ020027218.1, read on the forward strand.
GGGGGTGAGTGAGGAACCACTCCCAGGAGGGCAAGTGACACATCATAAAGGCTCAATCACTGTGCAAGTGGGTGTGTTCTATGCCCTAGATTATGGAAGCACAATCCTCGCATCGACTAGAGAACAGGTGAGCTGACCGCCTTGTCATTCCAGTGTTTTCAGCAATGTATAGCATTGCCTTGCTATGCTTCTTCCATCAAGAGCCCCGAACCTGAGGACATCACCCAAATCCCAACCGAGTACTCCACCTACAAAGATGTCTTCAGTAAGGCACTTTCCTTCAGATCACTCCCCCACAGAGACTGTGACTATGCCATTGAACTCCTCGAAGGGGCGCACCTTCCATCTATACCCCCTGTCGGTGAAGGAGGAGGAGGAGGCCATGGAGACGTACGTACAAGAGACTATCAAACAAGGTATTATCCGTCCTTCCACATCACCAGTCACTGCAGGATTCTTTTTTGTGAAGAAGAGCGATGGGGGTCTCTGCCCACGTATTGATTATATAGCACTTAACGCCATCACCGTGAAACAATGACAGGGTTAGGGTTAGGGTTCTTCCTCTCTCTAGGGTTAGGCCACTCATCCTGACAGCTTTGGAACAACTCCGGAAAGCACAGATCTTCACCAAACTAGACCTCCGTAGTACTTACAATCTGGTACGGTTATGCAAGGGCGACAAATGGAAAACATCCTTCATCACTGGCACGGGCCAAAATGAGTACCAGGTACAGTAATGCTGTATGGGCTAGCTAATAGTCCTTCCGTCTTTCAGTCTTTCATAAACACGATCTTTAGAGATATGATAAATCAATTCATGGTAGTGTACATAGACAACATCCTGATTCCTCCTCAATCTCTCAGCATATCATCCATGTACATCGGGTACTCCAGAGGTTGCACGAGTACAGTGTGAGTTTCACCAAACCCAGGTACAGTTTTCTTGAGTACGTTGTCCGGCCTGTCCTGTTCTGATTGCTCCCAATTGAAGTCAACCTATCAACTTCCAGCCGGTCTACCCCATCCCTTACCAGTACCTTCGCATCCTTAGTCCCACATGGCCATGGATTTCATCCAGTTCTAAAGGTAACACTGTTGTACTTACCATCATTGACCGTTTCTCCAAGATGAGTTGCCTTGTTGCACTCCCCAAGCTCCCAAATGCTGCAGAATTCACCGAGGTCCTCATTGCCTGGATGTTTCGGTACCATCGGTTCGCAGAGTACATAGTCTCCGATAGGGGGCCTCAGTTCACCTTCCGGGTATTGAAAGCCTTTTGTTCCAAACTAAATATTTCCCTCAGCTTCACTTCAGCCTATCACCCCCAGTCAAACGGCTTAGCTGAACATACTAATCAGGAAGTGTCAATAGCCCTCCCCCAACGGTTCAAGATGGCTCCCAGATCTACCAGGTCCGGTCTCTCCTGGATTCTTGGCGCTAGGCAGGGATGCTACAGTATCTGTCTGACTGGGAGGGCTTCGGTCCGGAAGAATGGTCCCGGGTGCCTAGATCAATCATACTGGACCAGGACCTGATTGCAGACTTCCATCATCAGTTCCCATCCAAACTGGCTCCAAGGCCCCAGGGTCACAAACTGTGCCCTCCTCGGCCTTCAGGAGGTGGCCGTCAAGGGGGGATACTGTCACACTCACGGGGGCAGGGAAGCACAGTGGTGAACAATCGCTGCCTAATCACCTCAATACTTACAGTAGACGGACGCAACTTCCCAACAGTTGTGAAGTATGGTTGTCATTTTCGAATGTGCCTTACCAAGTGTTTCGCGTGTCCTGTGCTGCCCTAACGATCCTGCTCCTTCTCCCTCATCATCGCCCCATCCCATCTATTTGTGTAGGATTGACTCTTCCGGTGATCGACTTATGCCTGTGCCATGACTATTCTTCTGGATTTCCCTTTTGGCTTTGTTTGCACCCAGCTTTTCTAATAAAACATCATTCTCCTGCATTACCGGGTTCGCCTATTCCTTGGCAGCGGAGCTAAACACATAAAGTGGTACTATACCTCATCTCTCAAACTCATTAGAACTCAAAGTTCTAAGTCGAACCAACTAGTTCAGAAAAAAAAATTATCTTGAACTCGATCTGATTCTCAGAAGTCAAACTGTGAACGCCGACCTAAGATAGCTTGTACACACAGGGAAATAAGTCACATGACACAAATGGAAACAAAGCCTCCCATTCACTGTGATAGCATTGTGCATGTTTACACTAGCTGAATACATATATTTAGAGAGTAAAAATATATTTAGACAATGATAGACAATAACGGTAATTATCATATAATAAAAAACATTCAAAAATAAAGATTTCTAATTAATGATTTTAATATTAATAATAAACCATTAATACATTTAATTATAATATTGTCGTGCCCGGTGGGGACAGAACGGAAATAAAGGCGCAGACGTCAGGGAATATGGGGCTTACTTACAGGTAAGGCAGGCAAAACGCAGACAGACAATACAATGACTGGACTGGGGAAACAAACTGAAATGCAGACGAAATACAGAGGACCAATGACAACAACCATAAACAGCTGATCACATGGGGATTCCACACGGGGTTAACGAGGGGGTGTGACACATGGAAGGGTTGGACAATCAGGGTATGACACATTGTTTGGATACATTTATTTTTTTACTTTAAACATTACTGTTCTGATAAACTTGCTTAGATGTGTTTAGTACAGTATAAGCTTTTCTCGTTTTGTCTGGTTCATTTTTTCATAAATTTTTGAATGAGCATTAGATAAGCTATCTGCTATCTCCACGTGAAATGTATTAATACTTAAAATTGATGTACCCATTAATTTTAGTGTACTAAACTACAAAGATCATACTACAAAATTATGTTTAAAGCTATCTGTGTTATGATGCCGAGTGCGGGGTCAACGAACCGAAAGTAAAAGGCAAAAACGAACGGAAACTAAACACGGGAACTTTATTGCTACAACACACATCGACACTGACAACTTCAATGCCGCGACGCTGGACAAGACACTAGACACAGACTAAATACAGTTGAACAGAGCACGGGACGGGCGAGCGGCAATCGCCTCCACAGGTGGATCACATCAGGGAATCACACGAGGAAATGAGGTGGGCGTGGCCACACACAGGGCTGGAAACGGGATGGAGGACGCAGATCATGACAATCTGTATGGGCAGTAAGTGTATAATTGCTCAGCAAAAAAGCCATTTAACATGACAAAATATGCTAATAAATAATAAATACAAATGTCTCCTCCAAAAAACTGATGAACACACACATAGAGACATATACAGTGGTACCTCGGTTCTCAAACTCACTGGAACTTGAATTTCTTGAAAATTAAACAAACTAGATTGACCTAGAACTCGATCTAAATATCATAACTGTGAGCCGTGAATGCTGACCTAATATAAATTTTATGCGCCAGGAAATGAGTCATACTACAATGCAATTCTTACTTGAATGCCTTCTTCTGACTGGACCATTAACCAAATAAAGCAGCGCAACATTACAGTAACTAACAATAAGTAAACTACTAACTTATGTGTACTATCAGAGCATTTATGTCATTCAATCATTTAAACTTCATTTTACCAGGTAAATTAACTGAAAACCAGTTCTCATTGCTTTACGTGATATTCGGGAGAAATAGATTATGCATCGGAACTGCCTGGGATACAAACAACATGCGTGTAACTAAACTCTTCAGCCAATAAGGACAAAGGTGTGTTGTCACTGAGGCAGTTCCAGTTCGTACAGCCGGGTGAGAAGTTGCAATACATCTAACCGTAATGCATTGCCTCAGGATCAGAATGTGTTGCTTTAAGCCAGCGCTGTAAGCAAGTCGAACGCACCCAATGACCGGACTGGGGAAACAAACTGAAACGTGGCCTTAATACAGAGGACTAATGATAACAACCAGAATCAGCTGGTCACACAGGGATCCAACGCGAGGCTCACGAGGGGGCGTGGCACATGTAAGGAGCAGACGTTCCGGTAGGACAGGGGTAATGTTGGGATAAAAGCTTTATCGTTTTGGAAGCCATTAAGAAAAAAATACTAAGTTTGTACTTAAATGCTAAAAAAATATTTAGGTGTAATTTTGGGGGGCCAGGAACCAATTAATTGGTTTTCCATTATGTCTTATGGGAAAAATTTGATCATTACTCCAACCTTTTAGGATTCAATCCGGAGTCCGGAATAGATTGTTTGAGAACCGAGATACCGTTGTGCTTGTTTTTGGCATTTGATAGCAGTGTGACGCCGTAATTCTGCTTGAAGGCAGTATGTATGCCTGACTAAGCCATTGATTTTGCCCTCTTGTTTAGCTGTAGTGCATAAACTGTTTCTGCCTTCCTACTAGATGGTGTCTGGCTGAGTTACCAGCCGCAAAAACATGACGGGGACTTTGTAGGACCATTGCTGCTTGGTTGTATCTGTTACATATTTTTTGTTTATTTCTTTTGATTGTTTCGTGTGAAGAGGTTTTGTATTTTAAGTATGAGGTTTAGTTTATTGGTGGTTTTTGTTTAATTGTTTGTGGTTTGTACGATTATCGGGGTTGGGGGGGATGCCTGTGCTTTACCGAGCTCCTATGCTGACCGCCCATTCCCTCTTGTACCTGGCTCCTGGTTCTCAGTTGGTATCATCGGGATGAAGTGTTTGTGCTTTGCTGTGTTTTTTTAGGGTTTGGTGTAATAAAAGCATTTTAATGGATTGCCTGGGCGTATACCGAACCTGGGTGCCTTATTGGGGGTTGAGGAGGATCAGTTATGTGCTTGGGTGTAGTGTTAATTTCGTCACCTATTTTTAATTTAGTCTTAGTCTTGTGCCAAATGTCCTTGTTAGTTTTAGTCATATTTAGTCATTCACATATCTTTTTTTGTTAGTCAAGTTTTAGTCGACTAAAAGTCTTTTAATTTTAGTCTAGTTTTAGTCAAAAAAGAAATCAATATATTTTATTCTAGGTTTAGTCAAAAAATCGTAGTGTTTTTTTAAAATAACACATTATTACTGATACACATTTCAGTAAAAAAAGTGTTTCACATATCTCAAACATTGGTTAAATGTCATAACTACCTGATAAAATAGACTTGTTGAATGATTTTTGTTGAATGAAAATGTTAAACATGTCTGGTTTTCAATTTCTGATTTAGGTTTAAGGTTGGTGGTGTTTTTCCCATAAATTCTTTGTACGCAGTGTTTCCCGTCAGTTATGATGACACATTCTGACTTTTGTCAGTATCATTGTACTTAAAATGCGACCAAATATCGAGCCTCTTCCTTCGACCTAGCATGTCGTCATCGCTCGTCACTCGTGTTCGCTTTGTGTGTTGTGTGTTCAACAGGAGTATGAGACCTGTAACTTGAGCAACAGCGTGAAGCCGCAAACTCGTTTTGAATATTTTAAAGCCCTAACAGCTGATGAAAAAGCAGAGACGATTGTAGACTGTAACGGGACCGAGCAGGTACTCCTACACCTAAGTCCTGGGCTTGGCCACAGACGCAGAGGCAGTAAAACATTTGGACAATCCTCTAATGAGGATGGCTTTACAGATTTCAAACAGTTCAGGTCCAAAATGACAAATATATCAAATAAGACAAAATTCAAAAGGAAAAAAAATTATAAAGAACTTACAGCTGTTTAAAACAAGCACTTATTGGCCAGACTAATGTCCCCCAAACCCACCATGCCACTCACACTTCCCCAGACCTCTCTCATACAGCACAAACAGAAGCTACTTATACATGGTGGCCAGCACCATTAACAATAAACAGGGGGGTCATTAAACAAACAATTAAACAACCACCATCACCTATGCTCGGAAGCTAAACATAGATATTGACACTGCCTGCACACTTAAACATTTCACATTCACACCACTTACAATATCCACAGATATTCCCAAAGGATGGCTTGATCAGGGCCAATACCTTCAGAAACCCCCTATAGTGAATGCTGCATTGGTCCCATTCCCATTACACCTGGAACCAATAACTGTGTCCTGTTTCCCCGTCGGCATCCTTTGCCCGTCGACCCAGGAGCCAAACGCGTGGTAAACAGCAGTTCAACACCATTTTGTTAACTTAAACATGGCGCCTTGCTTATGCCAACAAAATAAATGCATTACGTCAGTCATCTTATTCTCTGATCCCCTTCTCTGTGAGGTCCGCTGGACCATCACATAGACGAAAATGAGATTTTATCTTAGTTTTTATTTTATGCAAAACATTTTCGGCTCGTCTTTTTTCGTCAACAATAATCCATGTTCATTTAGTCTTAGTCAGCGTTTTTGGACAGTGGTGCAGTCTTGCCATCGTCTCGTCTTAGTCATGAAAAAAAAGGTCGTTGACGAACATATTTTGTCTCGTGTCGTCTGACGAAATTAACACTACTTGGGTGAAATTCCCAGGGTGGTGTAATCGGGCATGTCACCTCTCAACTATTTGTTTTTTTTTTTTTTTGGATTTTGGTGGGGAATTGATTGGTGTTTTATTAGATCAGAGCAGCATTTGGTCCTTTGTTGAGCTAGAACGGTCTTTTCTGAGTATCTCACCGCTACGTTGTGCCACTCTAGTGTAAGGCCAGTTTTTTTTTTTTCCTTGTCTGTGGAGGGTGTGTTATAGAGGAAGAGCTGCACAAGTTAAGGGATTTGGTTATGCAGCTAAGAGCAGAGAACGAGAGGTTGTAGCGGGAGCAGGCTATGGCTGGAGTGGCTCTCAGATCTGCACCTTCTACATCTGCTGGACCCTCTAAAGTCCCTTTGCCTGTTAGTACACCATTAATAGAAAGGCTAGTTCTGGTGCCCCGGGATCAGAAGTGTCCCATTTTTAGGGGAAGAACGGGTGTAGGGCTAGCTGAGTGGATTGAGGAGGCGTGTATGAGGGCCCGTCATTTGGGGGGCTGTGATCAGGCATTTTTTTTTGTTTGAACATCTTGGCAGTGAGTCTTGGAAGGAAATTAAGTTCCATCCTGTTGCGGAGCAGGGAGATCCAATTAAGACTATTGCAATATTGCAGGAGCTGTATGGTTGTTCAGATTCCCATGTGGCTTTACAGGAGGCCTTTTTTCCCGATGGCAACAGGAACGGGAAACTTTGCATGAGTTTTCCCTTGCCTTGATGGGTCTTATGGAGTCGGTACGACCAGTGTGCCCCTGATGGGATGCCCAACGCTGAGGGGTTGTTGCATGACCAATTTGTGGAGTACGTTCTGGATGGAACTTTACGGCGCAAACTGAAACAGTTTAGGGTTTACAGCAGTCCGTGCGTGACTGTTGCATCGCCACAGGTGTCTGAGCTGGGTGAAGGAGATGCGATTGCAACAGGAGCAGCTTAGTTTACACAGAGTGTTTTTCATCTGCAGAGCTCTTACCAGTGTAGTCTTGCCGCCCCAAGAGATCTTGTTTGTAGATGATGTCAACAGGCTGGTCATTTCACCAGGGATTGTGATGGCGATGGTGTTCAGGCATCTCACCAGCTGTTGCCTGTATCTAGTCAATTGGCAGCTGTTCCATCTCATCCCACGTCATCATCGGGAAACTAGTGCTTGCGGATCCTGGGAGCCATAGTTTGGGGGGGGGGGGGGGTTGTTGTTGGCTCAAATGTGGACTCTGGAAGGTTGGAGGAGTTGTCTACTCTGGTTTCAGCATGCCCACATTTCGATGTGGAGATAAGCGGAGTTCCGGTCCATTGCTTAGTAGACACCAGATCCATGGTGTCCATGGTTACTCAAAGTTTCTTTCAAACTTACTTTGAATTGAGTGGTCAAGAGAGGCTACAGTCTTGTCATTAGCTAGAGTTGAGGGCAGCTAATGGATTGTCAATTCCTTATATTGGTTATTTGGAGTTAGAGGTCGAGCTTTGTGGGAAGGTGATGCCTCAGTGTGGGGTGCTAGTGGTGAAGGATCCCCCTAGTGGTACCGTGCTTCAGGTTAGAGGTCTGCATTCCCGCGGCGCTCCCACGGTACCCGCGGGACCCGACCAGTTTTTTTGTTACGCGGGAATAAATTTATAAACAAAACGCGGGAGCGGTCGGGAACTCTGGTGTAATTTGGACGGGAGCGGGCGGTCTAATA
>JABFDZ020027219.1:0-10436 GCA_019775955.2 Pollimyrus isidori
ACCCAATAGAGCATTTTTGGGATGTGGTGGAATGGGAGCTTCGTGCCCTGGATGTGCATCCCACAAATCTCCATCAATTGCCAGATGCTATCCCATCAATATGGGCCAACATTACTAAAGAATGCTTTCAGCACCTTGTTGAATCAATGCCGTGTAAGGCATTCGAATTAAGGCAGTTCTGAAGGCGAAAGGGGGTCAAACATTGTATTAGTATGGTGTTCCTAATATTCCTTTAGGTGAGTGTATATTTATTGGCTGTCACATTTGCAGTTGATCCCTGTGGTAAATCTAGAAATTGTTGAGGTTGAAGGGTGTAGCAGGAATATGGATTAGATGGTTCAGAGCAGGTGTTGGGGCTGTCTCGAGGATTCTAATAGCCTTCTTTTCTGGTTTGCCTTGACAGCTACACGCACTTTAATTTGTGGACATGTAACAACCCAGATAGTGCACACATGTTGAAACGACATTGATTCTGTATCAGACAAAAAGGTTGAAACAACGTTGATCTTCAATGTTTCACTTTATACTGTATCAACATTGAAACAAGGTTTAAATATTGAAAATCTGACCAAAAATCAATTCAGTTTCAACACTGATAATTTAGCACTGATCGTAATTCAACTCATTTAACTACAATTCAACGTTGAGACAATAACATGGTGTTATCTGGGAAGTTACATACCTGAAATACTGATCTGCTTTCATATATTTTGCATTCTTAAACAATTTAGGAAAATAAAGCATATGATGTTACTCATTTTACTTTACAGACTTTTCATGGACAGGTGCTCTAAGAGGGACTTGGCTGACCAGTGTTTTTTGCTGGGGGGGTGGGCAGGGGGTCCTCATCTAGGATTGCATGCAGTTTCTGACAGGGTGTGGCTTTAGTACAGTTGTGTGGTTGATGAATTATGGTTTGAGTTGAATGCATCTGAACTGCAGTTAAGCTTAGAGGTGAAGATGTCATGGTGTGAGGATCCTTTTCACCTGCTGGTACCAGGAAGCTGCTTCACTGTGAAAAGCCAACTAATGCTGCAGAGTACAGGAGATTATTGCAGAAAAGGCTCATTCCCAATTGTGTTCAGAAGAACAACAATCAGAATTTTCTTTTTAAGTAAACAATGCTCCAGTCCACACTGCAAAGACCACCAAAATATGGCTTGAGAGCAAGTCCTCATGTTCTGCCCTATAGAGACATATAGATAGGAAAAAAAACTATAAAGAATATTTGGTCTCACATTAAATACAGACCACTAGAGAATTGTTCTTCCACTACTGATCATCTGTTTGGAGTCATCAAAACTGAGAGAAACAAAATTTATTCCTGTAACAAAAAGTTTCCCTGCAAGACTTCTATGTCTGAGGAAATCCATGGGTAAAGCTTACAAATACAAAGTAATCTATCTGATCAATTGCCTGATCATTGATATGTTGTGAAAAACCATGATAAAATAAATTTTTGGCTTGGCCTGTTTTTTTTGTCCCGGAGTGTATATTTATATTAAATTTAGCCATGTTTGGCGAAAAAGAACTAAGTGTCCAACTAATCTGGGGACATATCAAGAGTTAAAATCCAAGTGTCTTCTAATATTAGCTCTTGGCTTTCTTAACTCCTCTCAAGTAACAGGCAGGTTGAGCAGGCAGATTCAGGGCCGCAGGCACATTCGCGCTTGCAGACCAGGGAGCGAGTCCTGCTTGATTGCAGTAGCCCACAGGGATGGGAAGATGGCTGAGAATGCAGCTGAACTCCCGGGCGCTGCACTGCCAGGCCCCACCAGGCAGACACACTTCCTCAGAGATGTGGTATTCCATGGCAAGTTCAAAGTAAGTGCTACAGGTGAATGAGTTAGCAGATGATAGAAAGCCTCACACTGACACGCGCCCACAGCAACTTCTTACTACTTTTTTGTCTCTCTGTGTTTTCTGGGTTTAATCTTCAAAATCATAGAAGTGGTTGAAGTTTGGCAATAAATGGATTCAAACTAATATTTCTTATGTGACTGCCAGATTTCAAACTGTCAAATCCAGAGTTTGTCCTGGAGTGTTGGTTAGGAAATTCCATGTTTTATTAGTATTTTGCACCTTCAAGCGGTTTGTGGCAGCTCCTGCATTAGTTAACCACAAAAGGCTACTGGATAACTTTGGCTTGGATGAGTTGTTGTTCATCTCTTCGTTGTTGAATATAAGCCATAATTTGGAAATTAAGTTTCTTCTTTGCTCTTTCTTAATTAATAACCCTAACCCTATGTCACTATAAGACTCAATGGCTAATACTGTTCTAGTACATTGTGTCTAGTTTTGTCATTGGGCTGTCTTGTCTTGAAACTCTGGTTCCATTAATAACTGGGACAAGTTATTTCACAGATTCCATATAATCTTCTGAAAAATGCGTGATGTTCAGGACCAGAAAAATTGGTACTTACGAGGAATTTCGACAATGCCGTGGACCGTAAAGAAAACGAACAAGTGGATTCTAGATTAAATCGAAACTAAACTTTGATTTGAAGCACGAATGACAAAAGTAATGCTATTTATTGCGGGCTTTTTAAGAGAAGACCCACTACATTGGGCAAGACCATAATACTTGGAGGAGGTAAAGGTGAAAGAGGAGGATGTGACCATAATGGATGGGCTGAAAAACCAGACAGAAGATAGATGGGAATCCTTCAGAATGCCTAATGTGTTTACCACGAGTCAACATCAACTTCATAGCACCTAATAATAAAAACATAGAATGGTCTTCCTTATTTATTATTTACTATTAGAACTTTTTAAATATATACAAGTATGAAAGTCTTCAATCCTCCTCTAAATATTACACATTAATCTTGATAGTGATTAAAATAATTAAAAAAACATAGTAATAAATCATCTCTGCATTCTTGAGTGACTAGCTGTATATTGCGTACTACACCAGTGGAAGTCTTGAAGGGCAATGATATGTAATATGAGCTCCAGCACAACCAAGCCACATCTCAGGTTTCTTCCGGTGGCTTCATGAGCTTCTACTCATCATTTTACATCAAGCCCCCAGATTAATATAAACCAAGAACCACTACAGAACCTGTGTTTTTTTTTATGCGGACATTTAATATTTGTGCTTAATAATATCCTTTTGCGTCAGCCTGCTTGTGCAATCATCATGCAAGACCACTGCTGTGAAACTGTGAACATGGATTACTTTGTTGATGAAGTCTTGCTACTTTATACACACCCAGAAATGACACCATCAACAGATATGAGAAATTTGGTTATATTTGGTGGCAAAAGGTTAAGTACTCTAGTGTACATCAGTGCAATTTCCATTCATTTCTTGACAAAATTCATAAATTAAATGCACAGCCCCAGTCTAGATGGTACAGCACCGTGTGTTGTTATGCTAAATGTGATTCTGGTGTTTGCAGCACAAGACAGCCATGAATGAGGTTTTAATACTGAGATGTTGGATTTGGGTGTAGATATCAAATGGCTTTGTAATGGGGGTTGTTAGATCTCTGTACCTGACCTTGGCTAGCTCATTCAAAATGTTACGGAAACGATTAGGAGCCCGCTAAAATATTAGACTGTGATGTTAAATATTGCAGCTTTGGAATTGTTGATACTAAACTGATTTATATTTTCAGTTAATCTTTTTTGTAGTTACTGTATATCATACCATCTGATTAAATTTAAATGGAGAATTAAATTAACCTTTTTATGCACTGAACTGCTTATGTGCTGCTTTTCAGAACTGAAGTGACTTTGCATCCTGCTGTTGATTTGTTGACAAGCTCATCCATCTTCTCCCCCTTTTCCCAGACTAATTTAATTTCAGCTGAACACCATAAAACAGAATATAAAATCAGAAGCATACTGGTTTATGGTACTTTTGAAATACTCATCTCTGGTATTCAAGATTTCTTCATCGCCAATATGAATGCAACATATAGACACAGTTGCTTCTTCTAGAATCATTTGGAGAGTTTAGAACATCCTTGGTCACTATAGAGGAAAATAAACTAACCTGTTGCACACATGCTTTTCACAACTGCGTTGTCCCCCCACATGTGTGTATGCACAAAGGTGCATGTATGCACTGCTGGCCTCTGCAATGTCTGTGTGTGCCCTCTCTGTCTAGTTGCTGAATGCTCGGATCCCCGAGGAGAACACGCAGTGCCGGCAAGGTCTCTACTTCCAAGATGGTGAGAGGCGGGTGGACTACATCCTCACCTACCAAATCAAGAAACCCGGCAGCTCTCGCCGCCACTCGTCTCGCCTGACAGATAACGCCCTCACCCGCAGTCTGCGGCGCAGCCGGGGCCCGCCACCGCAGGAGGACCCTGAGGCGGCCGGGCAGGAGCACAACCTAGAGTACCATGAGGACGACAAGCGCGTCTGCCGGGAGGAATTTGAGGGCAATCTCATGGAGATGGGCCTGGACCTCGAGAAAGACGAAAATGTGAGTAACTGCGTCCGGAAGCAGCCATGAAGTGGGAAGCAATAGCAGTGTATAGCTGCATCTGTGATTATTATTATTTTTTTTTGTTTTTTTGCTAACTGCAGCCTGGTTCTTCTATGTTTCTCATTAATGAAGGGCTTCTTTCTTGTTTTATGGGACTTCAGTCCTGCTTCTAGGAGCCTGAAACAAACTCTCCTAGCAGTGCACTTCACACCTGCACTTAATGTTTCCCATTCCTTTTGAAGGTCACTTGATATCATCCTACAATTCATGAGAAAATGTCAGATTAGTTAACAGTCATCTCTGATGTCATCTCTGGTGTGTCCTACATCTGGCTGGTTTCTGGTCGTTCCCGGTGTTTCCTGCTGTTTTGTTCTTGTGCACTGCTGTCTTAGAAACCTGGAAGCAACCTGCTGCTCAGTATAGCATTCTGCTAGCAGACCCGCAATTAAACCAGGATTTTAAAATGCAGGTTTGTTTAAAAAATAGAGTGGTCTCATAATAATAAAAAATTGAATTTTTTGTCTTCCTAAAGTGCATTTTCATATACTTGCATGGTTTGGGGATATTTATTACCTTAATGCGCACTGGGCACTTTAGCAAAATGACATGGTATTTTGAATTTCCTAAATACTAAGATAACATTCTTCATATATATGTGTCATATCCAAATATTTGCAGTCATGTGTGCCTAAGATGCTGTGCAAAATGTGCTTGAGCTGCAGGCGGCAGCAGTATGAAATCAGAGCCTGTCGATCGCTCCAAATGCCGACTGCAGTAAGAGTACACCTACCAGGAGGGGTCTTTCCCACACATGGTTCTGCAGGAGTTGTGACGGGTGTACATGCAGACAGAATTGGCAGTCCACTCCTCTCTGGAGGCATGGGGGAGGTTTTGGAATTCTGTCCCAGATCTGGAACATGTGGCCTGGGAGTTACTGGGTGGTGGAGGAGCTGGAGGGAGGGGTTGTTGGGGACAGCAGAATAAATAGAAAGCACAACGTTCACTCACCAGCCCTGAACACACTCTCGGGAATTGATACACAGGCAACCGTCAGCCTTTTTGCCTGCGTCTTTGAGCTGACTGTTGATTGCAATTATGCTAATTGACGGTTGTGAATGGTGAAGTGATACAGAAGGAATCTCACCAAAAATCAATTTGTTTGTTCAGACAGTATTAATTTCTTTAGTAAATATGTAGCTGTTTGAACACAATTTTGTAAATGCTGTAAACTGTTCAGAAATCAAAAATTGTCGTATACATTTGTGGTGGATTATATTTCTGCAAATGATCTTATTTTATATGATTAAGGAAAATCTCTGCCAGTAAATATGATTTTATGAGTAAGAGACGTGCTTGATTTTGTCTCACTGAAGTCTGTCATAAAAGACCATTAATCTTTTTGATTATCTTGGGGTGGTTCATAAACTCAGATGATTTGCTTGCTTTTTTGTTTTGACAATTTTAGGATAGCTGCAGGTACATCATTAATTTTATTCTGATATTGAAATTGATTTTTTTAAATTCCCCAGCAAGACGGGTAATAGCATGACTGAGCAAAATTTGGGTGATTCTGTGATTTTGATTATAGAAATAGCTGAATATGAATCCTGTTTGCTTTATGAGACAGCATTTAATCTGTAGCTTAACTAATGACAGATGGCAGTCTCTCTGACCACCCTTTGTTTGGTCATCATACCTCATGCCAGCAGTATCACTACTTGTCCTAGCATCGAGACTGTCACATTTGTTTTTGGATATGTTTGTGTGAACAGCTAGAATATTGTGATTGCTCATTTTTGCGAAAGACACCCTATCAGCGTTTCAGCGTCATTCTTCTTGGATGCTTTAACTGTGGGCTAAACCTTGTTTGTTTGAAGAGCCCGTTTCTGTGAACATATGGAGTATGGAGAAAATTTGGCTCTTGCCTCTTAGTTTATGCGTGTATCAAACTGAGTCACGCACCGATGCGGACATAATTTTTGTTACTCCATACTACGCAGCTCAAGGCTCCAGCCTCGTTGTCATGAATCCATACTACGGTGTACCGTCATGCTTTTACCGTTCCCTGTTTTTCATGGTTGTTTTTTGCGCAGCAGTAAGCCCGTGTGCCATCTGTGTGAGAAGCTCTGGACCGCGATGAGAAAATCTCATGCCCACAGAGCGGCAGTAATTTCAGGGAGCTGTCAGTCATAACACCTCGCCGTGATCCTCACTCCATGTTTCACCTTCTGATAGTTGGTCTGCATTACCTCTTCTGACTTGCCAAAATGTACCGAGGGAGACCTGCAGTGTATACTTATTTGTTAAAGTAGCTCTCACTGTAAAAAAAAAAAAAAAACATTGCGGACCACTGCACTAGAGTTATTACACACTTCCTATTGACAATTTTGTGTATTTTGTTGTTAGTTATCACAAGGATTATTTCTAACACTGATCAGTATATGTAAATGATTAGGGATCATTATCCTTTGATACACCTCTTACTACAGTGGCTCGTTCTTCCAGCAGTTTTGCAAATTGTGGTGATAAAATTAACATTAAACTGATATAGATGGAGTAAGTCTGGAAACAGGTGTAAACCGAAGCATTGCTAAAAACTCTAAATATGTGCAGTGAATGTTTTTGTTCCTATTCTTGTTCCTATGTTTGACAATTATTGCTATTTTTATCATTTTGGATTTTTCCACTTGTTAATGTCTGGCATGATTTGTTATAATTCTCTCTAGAAACAAACTCTGTCATGCATTCCTTAATTTTTCTCGGACACTATTTCTCATGTCCTTTTTAGACACTAGCAAGTAGTCTGTATAGACTGCTTTGTTTTGGTTGTGACGGGAGCAAAATGGATTGTTTTGCACAGTGATGCTTGTTTACATTCGGTTGTCAGTAGATTGATTGCAGTTGCTTGCATTAATCATTTTTTTTCTTTCCAAAAATAACGCTTATAAATGTGTTTTTTCTGGCTAACAAAACTTGTTTATGCTTGTGGGGTTTCTGATGTGGGTCTAAGATGTAATTGAAGTACCAAGATAAGGAAGCGGCCAGGTTTACATTAGGTGACCTTATGGCATGTTTGATGGCATGTTTGCAAAGAAAGGCCATTAATTCATGCTTTATAAGCTCAGGCACATTGAGCTGGATATTTCCCTTGGACCAAAACATCCCATAATCAGCTTGACTTTCATAGGGTATATGCAGAGATGTTTACATTGTAAGTGCTAGCTATTTCTGAGTTTAACTCTTTCACTTCCGGTAACCACCTTGGCAGTGGATCCATGGTGCTATGAATGAGATCTAAAATAATTACAAAACTGAATGCAAGACATGGCCTGCCAGAATACTAGTTATTATAGGTTATGTGCAGAAATGTAAATCCTAGGTTATTCAAAGATAATGCTGAGATGCAGAAATCAGACTGACATGGAGATTACAACATAAGCAGATGTAGAGGACACTTGGCTTTGTGATCTGTAAAGTATTTTACAGATGTTTTTCAAACTGTGCAGGTACATTGTAGAGTTTATAAACTGGAAAAGATCACATTTTGAGACTGATTGCTCCAAAATTGAAGTAGTGCCACGTACTGATTTAGAAAAAAGGCAGTTTTACTCTTTACCGTGAACTGAAAGTATTTGGCAGATCTTTTTTCAAGCTTTGCAGGCATGTTGTGAGGGTGACGATCAGGAATTATCAAACTTTGAGACATATTGCACAAAAACTGAAACAGCGCCACACAGTGATGGCGAAGTGAAGGCCAGCTCAAACACTCGATTTTAGCAGCATGTAAATTTGTCTGATCTTTTCCAAACATTGCAGGCCCATTGTACAGGTACAGATCTGCACATATTCAAAATCTGAGACATACTGCCCCAAAACTGAAGCAATAGCACTTAGTGACTACAAATACAAGGATGAGGCCTGACCTTGTGAACAGGATGACTTTATTTGTTATACTTTGTTGTACTCTATTTACTCCATTTGAACTTCGATAGATCTTACCACCACTAAACATTATTGGTAGCAGTACAGTAGCCAGTGGGCAAAATGTGTTGTGGGGAACTAGGAGAAATTTTTTGTGGGGAAATTTGACTTGTCAGATCCTGTTCTTAAATAATGCTCCCAGTACAAACTGACTTTAAATTACACTACTTCTGAGTCAATTTGCACTTTAACAGTATGGGAAACATATTTTAATAGTGTATTATGACATTGCATTGTGTTGTTAATTGTCTGTAGACTGTAAAGAAGACATTCAAGTAAAAATGTCATTGTACTTTGTATATATGTCATTTCTTTCATAGCTCAGATTCAATTGAATGCAGAAGAAACTTAAACTGGTATTAAAAGTTGAAGATGCTGTGCACAGAGCACACAATAGTGTTTGGAATATTTTTTCTCTTGTCTCTGAAAATATTCAGTTTCAGTTTCAAATATGTTCTAGCCACTCGCATACATGTAGCGTTAATTCCTCATGTAGGTGCATAGATGACGTGTGAAATCAACGCAGAAACCGTATTGTGGCAGGTTCCAGGTGAGCATTGAATACAAACCAACCCTAACACTACGCAAGATGCAGTATCACCAAAAATCTTTAAGATTGTGAAAAGGCGGATTAATTACTAATCAATTAGTTTTATTTTTTTATTGTGATATTACAAATACATATAAAAAGTATGAACAATATAAATTTCATTTTTAGACACGAACATATACAAAGAAATATCTTTAATCACCTAATTTGTGGTGAAGGATTCTGCAAATTGGCATGTAAGTAGAATGTGCGATAAATAAATAGGACTCAAAAGCATTCTGGTTAGAACATTTATTGTCTGTCTCATTTCCTGTTGATCCATCCAATACTTCTAGAGATTATAAAAGTTGGGGAGCGTGGGAGGTGTATGAATTAGAAGTGACTGGACTGCCGGCGAATACAATGCTGTCGTTCTGGCTGCCCCCCTTTGTAGTTCAACTTACTATTATTGCAAGATGAAACCTGCCCCTTATACGAGAACTAAAGTCATTCATCTCGTTATTCTGATTTCACAATATTAACTTATTAATGTTGGTTGAAAAACATGGAAGCAGAGCGTGGGGAAATGGCCACCATAGAAGGGTAGCAGGTTTTTTGCTGGGAGGAGATAAGTAACGAATGGATCATCATAAGCTGATGTGTTTCAGATCAGGACTATACATGACGAGTAAAAGTTGATTTTAAGAAGTCTCTTTCTAGATGATGTTTTCTCATTCTTGTTCTGGTTTTAGCCAAGATCATTGTAGTTGTTGTATTGGTCATTCAATAGCTTGCAAATAGGTTGAAATATTTAACACTGGGTCCAGAACAAGTGTAGTTTTATCTCACTGACTCCTTTATATATGACATTTTGTGTAAAGTTTGTGTTACCCTATTTGTGGATAAAAGCTTGTGATAGCTTTTTAAAGAGCTATGAGAATTATTCTCTTTAGAACTACTGTAGTTTACGCCACCGCTGCTGGTTCCCACTCCTGCAGATCTAGCACCCTGCAGAGTGTTAAATTAGGGCTGCACCCTAAGCTCTGCAGGGTTGTAGATCTGCAGGAGCAAGAATCAGCAGCCCTAGTGTGTATATGCCATGTAAGCGTATTATTTTGAAACACCAAGATCATTCTATCATAATGTTTGGCAAAGAATTAAAATTAGTCTCCTGAGTAATGCATGCGGTTTCTGTTAAATTGCTTTGCATCCAAGAGAGATTTAATGAATGCACTTTTAACTTCAGAATCTACAAATTCATTTGTAATGTACAAGCATGCACGGATTCCAATCAACTACAGGCTAGGTCAGGGGTGGGCAATCTTATCCGCAAAGTGCTGGTGTGTATGCAGGTTTTCGCTGCAGATCGCTAATTAGGTCACTAATTAGAGGACCGATTAGTTGAAGGGAATTATTACCCGAACCCCTTCCATCCACCACATCACTCCTGTCCTTCAGCAGCTCCACTGGCTCCCTATTCAGTTC
>JABFDZ020027220.1:0-27653 GCA_019775955.2 Pollimyrus isidori
TGTTGTAATTCCTACACCGTTCACCTGATTTGGATGTAAATACCCTCAAATAAAAGCTGACAGTCTGCAGTTAAAGCTCATCTTGTTCGTTTCATTTGAAATCCATCGTGGTGGTGTATAGAGCCAAAAATGTTAGAATTGTGTTGATGTCCCAATATTTATGGACCTGAGTATACCTACATGCCAGCAATTTTGGGGAAGGTACTTCACAGAAAATCCTTGGCTTTCCCAAGTTCTACACATTTAATTCATTTGATTAATGATTAATGTCCATTTTTTGTTTATTCTAAGCAGATTGCTTTTGAGTCTTGACTTTGACATGTGAGCATCTACAGTATGAGTTTATCTACTAATGGGATTTCCTTATCTATGAAACACTGTACTTTGAGCCTGTCTTCTGGTAAGACAAAACCTAAGTACTCAAGTATTGCTCCGACTGTTAAATGAAAATAAATCTGCTAATTCCTGCTGTTGGTATGTGCCAATTACATTTAGCTAAGCTACATGTATTTTCACTAAACATTTTACGCTCACCACAATGTCTGCAAAAAGTATGAAAATGGTCACAGATGAATCACGTCATTTAGACTGTAGAGAATTTAGAGATCAGTGGTCATTGTTGACACAGCACAACAATGAAATGTTTCCTCTGCATTTAACCCATACGTGACTTAATGGGGGGCAGCTAATTCAGTGCCTAGGGTCCAGTGTTTTGGGGTACCTTCCTCAGGGTACCTCAGTGGCGCCTTGCTGGTTAGGGATTCGAATCAGCAATCTTTCAATTACACATGCACTTTCCTAACCATTAAGACAGCAACTCCCCCAGCAGTTTATAAACCCGGACAGATAATTTCAAAATCATCTGTAATTGACCATAGCTGCCTGATGCTTACAGTAATCATGTTCAGCTATCCAGCTAAGTTTACGACTTTATTATAATTCATCACCACCGTACAAGATATTGCATGACTAGAGGGTGGACTGTAAAGCTTTTTTCCATAATCCATTAAACTGGACAGTTATAAGTAGAGAATATTTCCATGAGGTGCACAAATGGATATGAAAGCATAGTAAAACATTTAATAATAAACTTACTTACAGAAATTTAATTAGGTTAAGGAACAGGGCTACTTGCTGAAATGCATCCACAGCTCGTATACATTTCAATGTAGTCCATTTTTATTGCATTATCTTTTTTGTTACTATGCTAAACTTTTGTAAGGCTGAATGGTACCATGCATCTGCATGCACAGGGCTGCCTGCGTACACATCTGGCAGATTCTCCACTGAGGCCTTCTAACTCTAAAATAAATAACATTAATGTTAGTCCCCTTAAAGTTAGTCACATTAGCTACAGAAAAGTTGTGATGTATTTGTTTGCTGTCAGTTCCAGTCAGGGAAGCATAAAGAAGGGAGACGGAAAAGTGTGGAAAAAAACGTGAGGAATAAAGTTAAACTGACTGGTCACTGTAGAAAGACACAAATGAACAATAAATGTCATTATGTGGTCAAAGTAGCTGAGGGATTTTTAGTGGGAAAACAAGCAAACAGAATGAGAAGGAAAGAAAAACAATGGAATTGGTAGCGTAAAATGGAAACTTTATTAATCTTGCAGCCACTTATCAAGTACAGGCTTGTAATCCTGGAGCCTCTTCCACAGGCATGAGAGGGAAAATCCTGGACGATATGCCAGCCCATCACAGGATGCACACATACACACACCACGGGCAATTCAGAGACACAAGATTCTAAAAATGCATGTTTATAGACCATGAGAACAAACTGGAGTATCTCTAGGTAGCATATGGATTATCCTCCCACACCCAGCAGGAATGGGGTTCAAATCCCACACACCCAGCAGGAATGAGGTTCAGATCCCACACGCTCAGCAGGAATGGGGTTCACATCCCTTTACCCTTGAAGGTCTCAAGACATCATTGCATCCCTCAAACTGACAGTGCTGTGACAAAGACAACACATGAATGTATTTCACATGTTTTCCAAGTTGCCAAAACTGCATAGCTGGAATGTCAATAAATCTGAGACTTATGACAATAAGGAGAGAAAAAACCAGGAACAAGTCAAAAAAGCTGTGGTCAAGATTAGACTGTGAACGGTAACAAAAACAAAAGCAAATCAGTGGGAAGGGAAAGGCAACTTGAGATTAGCACATTGCATGCACAAATCAATAGAACTAGTGCATTTTTCAATTTAAAGTTATATATGTATTATTAATGCAAATATGCAAATTGTGCCTGCTTTTATTTAGATGATTGCACAACCCTGTAAGAATATCTCTGCAGACATGGCTATTACCCGGGTCTGCCCTAGGCTGTGATACAAGCAGAGCAAGCAGTAGACAGAATGAGCAAAATGAGAGGTGAGGGACGAGCCCCCCACCCCTCACCCAATGCCCATCTCAAATAAAACTGCTGACAGACAGCAGCAAAGAAAGTGACAAGGAGCGGGTGAGAAGAGAATTGTACAGAATGAGAAAATGACTAATAAAGACAGTGAGAATGAAAAATGGGGAAATAAACTAATTATACCACAATTTACGGAAGAAGCAGGTAATGAAAAATGTGCAGAAAAAGAAAGTGAAGATTTGATTAGAAGTGTTTTGGGCCATATCTCATGCTCATATAAGTACAGGGAAATGCAGAGGCTGAGAGAATATTGAAGGCAAAAAATGCAGGTGGGAACATGAGGAGAGGTAGGCAAGCGGGTAGCCGGGCTGTGCTGTGTCATCAATCAATAGAGCGATTGGAAAGACAATAATCAAATAAGTCAATTGCAAGAACAAAAAGTTAAGCGGTGGGATGAGACACCATTTCCTGATGTTCTCATCCTGACATTTTCAGAAGCGGAGACGGGTAACCCTTCTTTACTCTCACCATTAGGGGGCAGTGTGTGGCTCAGGGAGATGGAGCTCTCTACCTGTGATCAGAAGGTCACTAGTTCCATTTCTGAGGGCAGCAGGCTGGTGCTGCTGTTAGGCCCTTGAACAGGATGCTTAACCTCCCAGTTGTAGGACTGTCACACGCTGGCTAAAGGCTGGTTCGTACTTCTCTGCTGACCCGTAACACACGTAACACTCGTGCTTCCACACTGTGTATGCGGACACAGAAACCTTCGTACTTAGCCAGTCAAGCCACACACTTTGCCGTGTTATAGAGGAAACACACTGTACACATGCGCACGTCACTTACTTTCTACCTCGTTCCAATATGGATACCAAGGAGGAAGAACTTGCGCATACACTGTCCATGCAGAGATGCATGATGACGTTAAGCAGCGCATGGACGTGTCTACTGTACATGTGCAGTGAAATATGAACCGACCTTTAGCCTGTACTCACACACCAGGCTTCACTTTCACCTGTATATAAGTATATGTGTGTGTGACTCAAAGGAGAACAAGACGGAGTATGTGCAAAGACGCATCCAAAGTACATGTTCTCATACTCATGGATGCTGTTGGAGATTTGGGCCCTATGAAAGCATATATATTAGGCTCCTAACCCAGACTCATCCAAGTATATTCCAAATTTATAAGCCTGGAAGCACTCCTGCTCATACTTGTACAAATAGCAGAAAAGCTTCCATTCTGTTTAAACATCGGCATAGTCAGTGAGATCACAAATCTCATAGCATAGATCTCACCTGACTTTCTGATGTCTGGTGGTTACACTGGTCAACCACGATTTTGTCACAGAACAACTAAGGGCGTCTTTTATGTAATTTTTTATGCCATCTCATAATTTCATTATCACCCAGAGTGTTTAGTGACATAATTTTTAGGCTTTTTTCCTATTTTAATTTACATTATAATGTATAAGATTATAAAAAAATGTTATTTATGAAAAATGATTTATTTTCAATTTAAGAAAAATTTGAAAGTGCTATAAAGTATGAATTAGCACTTTGTAGACCAGTCTAAGACCCTTATCTCTCACAAAACTTTTCTTTCCACAGTACAAAAGAATGCATCAGTACTCTGAACGTGGGAAAATCAATACTGCATTTTTGGGCAGAATTTAACCTTTCAAGGAATACAGCTTAGTGAACCAATTAGAAACCAAGCAAGTGAACAAAGTTAAAATGTTAGGGGTTGCTAACAGAAGCATATACTGTCTGGTCAATGAGTAGAGAATGAATCAGCTCATTCAAACTGCAAGCTATCAGTTCTAGAGAAAAATTTGGCCTGAGTTTGCTACCAAGCTATTTTGTTCTTCAAACCTCACGCTGCATTGTTAAGATTCACACATTCGCACCAGCCCTCGTAACGATGTCTTTGCTGACAAGGCTGGAGGTCATCCTTTTGCATGCAGTAATTCTCATGCCTGGCTCTGACACTTTAGATTTTAAAAATACTTTCCTTGAAGAAAATGTGTGTTACAATACGGTTCCGTTTTTCGTGAGGGAAACTGGTCTTCTTTTCAGAAATGATGCTATCACTTCTCTGTCATATTGATAAGAATAAAAAATATATATTTTTTGCCATTAAAAATTGTGGCTTTTGAATTACTGTCACATTATAAATCCATTAACTGTCACTCACTGTGCTACATCAGACAAGCAGGAATCTGCTGTCCACCAACAGCTATGTCACCTATGCTCAGGTCAGTTGCTTATTACCTCTTAACAAGAACTCCAGGTGTGGTAAACCAGACATGTAGTCAGCCTTCATATATACTGAGTCCACTGACAAACTGGCTTTCTGTTCATTAGAACTTCTGGGTCATCTTTCTTCATCAGACAACCAAATATGACAGCTGTCTTTGTATCAAGTCTTATTTTACTAGTCGAGAGTCTTATAATTTACTACCTGTAACATGTTCATACATTCATACATCTTATAACTCACATAAAACAATCTGATCACGGTTGTTATATAGAACATAATCCCATTTGTGTGTTAGTGATTATGACAGGTTTGTATGCTTCATGCATCTCAGAGTTTATATAAATATTGTCAGCAATGTCAAGGCTATAAAATAACTATAGATGACTCCCCAGTATTTTTGAATAAATCAAGTGAAACAATAAATACATTTTAAAGCTCGCAATAAATGCAAGCAATAAATGACTATGGCCACAAGGTGGAGCCCTTGTGAACGATGGTGGATATTCTCTCATTTTGACATGTATTCAAATTATGAAATTTTTATCCACTAACTCAGTTATGAATTATATATATCCATCTGCTTGTATCTTGGCAACATGTTAATGCATAGGTTTTTTGCGTCTGCAATGCCACACCAAACAGAATTAGCACTAGGTAATGCCTAAGTCAAGAAATCGCACATGTGTGAACCCATACGTAATTCAGTCCGTGGGATATTCCAGTCAGGCCTTGTTAGATGCTTAACAAAACAGCTGCTGCTGCCTTCACACAGAAGGTAAAGTGATGATTATAGAATGAGTTATGGTGTGGGTTCATAGAGGAGGAGAAGGGCAGTATGCTGATAGCAGCGGCAGGTCCTCGCAAAGTACAATGATAGTTAACCCACGGTTTGATGTAATAGTTATATGCTGAAATGTTATTACTCAGAAATGAATTATGCAACTTGAATCTAACTACTGGATAACTTCTTTCATATGGAAAAAACAAGCAATACAAGTCGAAAGCATTCATCCATTTCCTGAACCACTACTGCTTGTATAATTATATTTTCATATTATTACTACTAAAACACACATAGAAAATACATTCATACATCTTATAACTGCATTTCCCAATCAGCCAGGTACACCCCGGACGGGACGGCAGTCCTCCGCAGGGCACCAGGCCGGGGTACACCCCGCACGGGATGCCAGTCCTCTGCAGGGCACCAGGCTGGGGTACACCCCAGACGGGACGCCAGTCCTCCGCAGGGCACCAGGCCGGGGTACACCCCGCACGGGACGCCAGTCCTCCGCAGGGCACCAGGCCGGGGTACACCCCAGACGGGACGCCAGTCCTCCACAGGGCACCAGGCCGGGGTACACCCTGCACGGGGCGCCAGTTCTCCGCAGGGCACCTGGCCGGGGTACACCCCGCACGGGACGCCGGTCCTCTGCAGGGCACCAGGCCGGGGTACACCCCTCACGGGGCGCTAGTCCTCCGCAGGGCACCAGGCCGGGGTACACCCCGCACGGGACGCCGGTCCTCCGCAGGGCCCCTGGCCGGGGTACACCCCGCACGGGGCGCCGGTCCTCCGCAGGGCACCGGGCCAGAGGAAACACCCCGCACGGGGCGCCGGTCCTCCGCAGGTAGAGATGGATGCATGTCTTTGGGTGGAAACCCATACAATATGGGGAGGAGATGCAAACACATGGATCAGATTGGGATTTGAACCCCCAACCATAGGATGCACTACCCCCCCCCCATGGATGAGGTACCCTACATTTATACATTAAGTGTTATTTTTTTGATAATTATTTTTAGAATTCTTAAAAGCAGCAGCTTTTTTAGGGTCAGTATGTTAACACTGCAATAGGCCTCAGACTACGAGTCCATACTGGAGAAGAAGTTGGATGTGAGATGAATCGATACAGATCTGTGTGCATCTACAGTACATACTACATACTGATACATACTGATTTCATAATAATGACTCCATAGTTTAAAGTGGTATTTAACCATGCTGAGTCTTCAGAGGTGAAAGCATGGCTGGGAAACAGACTGACTAGGGAGCAAAGGCTGAAGAGCTGCCCATTGCTTCCATGCTTCCTGCTGCATCTGCTTGTGTACTTCCAAAGCATTCCTTAAGTAGTTCAGATATTAGGCATACTTAAAACCGAGTATGTTGATCTATATATTTCTGTATGTTTGTCCTGATTTACCTTTTATTTCCGCAGCCCGATTTTCCTGCATTTCTCACGATTCCTGAAAATACTTCACAGTTTTTCTGCTTTAATTCAGGCCAGACTTCCACCTGTTCCATGTTCCTATGATTCTGTCTTTTCTCCACAGATTATTTCCACATTGTCTCCTTTATCCTTGCCCTCTTTAAATTTCTCCCTTTCCGTCACTCCTGCCCTGTCCCCTCCCCAGTACCACGGTCATTCCGCAGCCCCTGTTTTTCACGCCCATTCCCCTCCGTTTCCTGTAGCTCCATCTTCCATCTTTTTCTCCATTTCTTCTCTCTCCTCTGTCGCTCCATGTCCCAGTTTTGCTCAGGAGGCTAGGGGTTAACTCCACAGGCAAGTAGAGCAGTCTTTTTTTCCCATAATGAGGGCACAGGCTGAGAGACACAAAAGGGGTCACTGAGGATTGTGTATACATACTCAGATCCTCAGTGATTCTCACTTGCCTGAGTTCTGAGGAAATATGGAGGATTTTGCAGGGCAAACTGACATTTGCTCTCTTTAGAGAGACGCATTGACATGAGAATTGTACCCTGTAACGCTGTCGTCCGGCTTTGTGAGCTTTATCATAACCACCGTCCCTCAGAGCAGACAGAATTGAGGAACTTGTGCACTTCCTCATTATGTCTTCTGAAGAGCTGCATCCACGTCACCACTTCCCCTCTTTTAAACCTTAAAAAGGCCTGAATTCCGGATGATAAAAAGGACAAGGAAACGTTCAAAGGCCATTCAATTTTTTAATGCGCAGGTTTCTTGTACATGACAATTTATACAAAAAGAAATATAGACACGAGGAGTAATAATTCTTGTGGTACAATTCATGGTGATAGGTGGCGTTGTCAAGCACGTGACAGGACTTTTCACAGCTGATGATGTACCGCTGTGTAATGTAATGCCACACGAGGTGTAGGTTTTGCAGCCATTACATTTGGCAATGTGTGACACTGCTCTGTCTGCCCAGAGGCTCCAACGCCTGTGTGCTCACACTTCCGACATACTTCCCGCTTAAGCTGATTGCTTTCTCTCCCGCAGTCTCCTGACATTCCAGTGCCACCTCCCAGGTGACCCCCCTGCCTGGTCGCGTTCCCGCCCAAGCCTTTCAGCTAGATGCCGCCAGACGCAGATCCGCCAAAGCGCCTCACCTGTGACAGCGCCATATCGGCGCTAAGTAATGTCGCAACAGCAGCTTCCCACACCCGCTGCACATTGCCTGCTCCTTTGGCACTCGGGCAGCATTAACATCACTATATGCTCAGCAACAAATGAGCTCCAAAAGCTCCTTGGAGTCCAGCTCCATTCCAGCTATAATTTAGCTACCTTTTAGCAGGTGACAATTAACTACACTGGCTCCTCACCTATAGGAACAATTCAGTAAACCTGCAGTATAGTAAAACATCTGCATTTCTATAACCCAAACCGACTTCAAACATAATTAGACACTGTTACAACCTAAAAGAACTCTACCAACCTTAAGAAAGTAGGTCTGGGATGGACTAATGGATTGTTGTGCATAGAATAGACATTTAGAACTACAAATATAGTCTTTAAGCCTTTTATACGGACCTCTCTGGTTCAAACTATAATTACTATGACTACAATTCTTCTCATTTATTTCATAGGCGCAGATGGGTAGAAATACTGAAGTTCAGATGGTTCTACAGTATGATCTGAAAATAACAATAATGAACAGTAAGGGATGGCTGGACTGTGTAATGTGCTACAGCTTTGTGAGAGGACTGCAGAAATCATGCAGCATCTGTGTAGAGGCTAGAACCCCCAATGCATTAGGAGTGCTACCTTTCCCCAATATATGGAAGGGACCTTCACCTGCCAGTCTCTATTGGACAGTCTACAGATTCATTATTGTTGATAACAACACGAGATACACATTTATGACTGATTCAGTTTTTGATAACATATGCAGACACTGTACTGTACATCTTTCTGCAATTGCTTTGTAGGCACGATATAGTCGTTAAAATGGCCTGCTATACCATATCAGGGGGAATGCTCAGACCTCACAGCGATCCACAAGGGCTATCCTCATGACATAAACTGAATATCCATGCTTCTTTTGAAGGGTGACCAAATTTGCTACCTCAAGCTGACAAACCGACCCACTTTACAGGAGGCATGCCTCAGATGCTATTCATAGCTCTGGCACCCAGACTCCAGCTGCTCTTCATGGGGGCAACATGATGGCTTGCTAATTCCCCCCAACAGGCAGACTCCCCTCTTACTCCATCCTGTTACGCTTCATTCCTGATACAAGGTAGCCGCTAGCAGAACTTCCATGAAGTGTATCCTTCAACTTATGGCTGTGGTATTCCTTGGAAATATAAGCTGTGAAAAGCACCGCTTGGACCCCATGTCTGCAAAGCCCTCAGCTTTAGCACCATATATTGAGTTATTTAATTTTCTGGGCTAACACGGGCTCCCATGGCATACAGAGTCTATGGTGTGGATGTGTTTTGTGATAAGCTGGTGTTTAAATCTAAGGAGGAATAAAAGACACTGTACTTCGTAGTACGGCCATTTTG
This sequence comes from Pollimyrus isidori, assembly GCA_019775955.2. Lineage (NCBI taxonomy): Eukaryota > Metazoa > Chordata > Actinopteri > Osteoglossiformes > Mormyridae > Pollimyrus > Pollimyrus isidori. Next base: position 9,392 of record JABFDZ020027220.1, read on the forward strand.
ATTACATAGGTGATATGGTCCATTGTTTCCTCTTTAAACTAAACCATACTCAGGCAGAATGGCTCGAAAACAGGATCAGGAGCCCTCTTAAAGGGTAGTGGCATGGTAAACAATCTCCAGCAACAGGGCATGTCTTATTATGTTTGGACTTTCCTACTCTACAGCTTAGAGTCCAAACTGCGTCACCCCGTTTCACATTTAAAAAATACGGACTCTATGATTTATCAACAGGAACTCTGTTGCCATGTAACACCACATAATCCCTACAGCACATGAAACACCTGTTCGCTAGTTTGTTGGAACTGCAGGATGTAAGACTGATTTCACGCTTGGCTTCTCCTCCAACGCTCCTAACACTACATCAACTTTCCGCTTGTCACTCACAGCCCTGCCAGCATCCAAAAGAAAGCCGTAATCAGTAAGCACTCTTTTGCAAAGTCATTCCCGCTCCCTGCTTCCACGATCTCAGATAGCCCTTGTGACACTACGAGTGAGAAGGCTGAATTCTGCACCGCGCCGCTGCACAGCGATGGCGGCCTGTGAGGAACGCGGACAGGACACGGCCGGCGGCCGCTGGTGACCAGAGAAATGGGGGGGGCACCTCACCAGCGCTGCTCAAACCCACGGTGCAGGCAGACAGAAGGTGAAAGCTGTATGCAACCTTCTTGCATTTTCTGTTGCCCAGTAGCAGACAGCTCCGAATGGGAGCGCTGCCTCCAGGCCTTACTGCCCGGTGACACAAGAAATATGACAACCATCCCACGCCGCCCACAAACTGCGCTTGAGTGGCCGCCCTCCCCATCCCAAATGGACCTAAGGCTTCACCCAGTTTGCCACCCCTTCCCCTTCCCCTATACTGCCAAGTTAAACACACCCCTCTGCCCCCCCAAGCTACGCCCCCGGTGCTGCAAACACAAAGGTGCAGACGTGCCTGACTGCTGTCCTGCTCCCATCACAGCCTGCTCCTTCAGCTATTCTCCACTGCACTGATAACACATTCAATGGCACCAGCTTTACAGCCTTAACATTTCCAACAGTAAGTTATATTTGACTGTGCCACCCGGCACTGGACCCCCTGCATCTTTCAGCATGCGAGAATCTTCAATTTCACATCACCTTTCCAACTGACGATCACTCACTGAGTTTCACTAACGGATTGACATATGTCAACAAGTCCACCTCTGGTGACCATATACGAAACTGGAAAAACAGTACTGTGTTATTAATGGGATTTCATCATATCCATAGATCTGCTCCTTCAAGGAGATCTCATACAATCACGGTCATTACTGTCCACCCATCATTACACACCACCTACATTATCGTGAGTTTGTTGTGGAAGACCAGTCAAACTTGTGACGTGGCTAATTATAAGACAATAAAGCACAGGTGTCAAACTCCAGTCCTGGGTGGCAGAGCCCTGCACGTGTTTGGGTTTCCCCTCATTTAACACACCTCATTCAACTCCTTGTGCTAATTACCACACAGCTCTTGAGCTGAATCATTTGTGGTGGAACAGGGAGAGAACTAAGCTACACAGGGCTCTGGCCCAAAAGGACTGGAGTCTGACACCCCTGCAATAAAGTCACTTTTTGGACAGCTGTATGGAGATGATTTAGGCCCTGCAATATTCAATAAAATGACTGAATGGATGGAAATTACATAGGTCCTTGCAGATATATACACACACACACACGGAGATTTGTAATGACATCTTTGTGGGGACTCTTTCTGTGGTGAAAACTCTAAACACTAATCCCTACAATGTCAAAATAACAGATTTGGTCCCCACAATGTAATATGAACATAATCCACACACACACACACACACACACACACTTTCTTATACAGAAAAGTTCATTCAGTTTTAATGTTAGGACAATAAAATCATGAGGACGCTTTTTTGTACATTACTGTTTGCCATGTTATAATAATAATGCTAATGGTAAAGTGGTTATTTAGTTAAAAACCGAGTGCTTAACATCCTGTTCTGAATGAAAGATCAGTCCCCTTTGCCGTTGACCCCCATTAGGCTCAAATAATTGACCTTGGGGTGGCAGTGTCGCACAGCGATTAGAGCTGTCACCTTGCACCTCTAAGACCAGGGTCTGAGTCTCTGCCATGGGTCTGTGTGTGGAAGCTGCATGTCCACCCAGAATAGGACAAGCAGATACAGAGGATGGATGGATGGGCTTATCTTGTTAGATCCATCAGATAGCTGAATATCTGTGCTGAATAATACAAGAGAGCAAAGGTGGTGGCACTTGACAGTTATTAGTCAGCATCAATTTCAGGTGTGAGGGGCGTGTAGGAAAATGTGATGATCAGTGCTTCAAAAAGCCTGAACATGAGGAGCGTGCCGATGGGAGCCAACACTAACCTCAAAGACAGACAAGGATTCCTATGACATGTGCAATTAAACAATGCTACCAATTCAATGAAGACACTTTTTTTTACGTTAGCAGAGGAGCCTCTGCGTGCAAAGGCCCTGCGTTACGACATTTCTTTTCTGATTTAAACACTCAAAACATTCTGGTAAAGATTCCATTATGTCATACAAATGTAAAATATAGATCCTATCACTCTGTTTCACAATCAATTCATATGTCTTTTTTTTGCTGTGCCGTGTGCATGCAAGCTCAGGAAATGTCAGAACTATGTACAGTATGAATATCAGCATGATGTTTCAACTGCAATTAATTTCTTGCTGTTTATTTAGCAGGAGGCTAATTTTCAAGTCGCGTACATTTTTAATGCCTACTAAGAGAAATGCATTCAAACTCCCCTGGAATAAGCACAATAAGAAGCGTTTGCTATTTCTGCACATTAGCGGTTTTAATGGCTTCCTCGGAAGGTACAATTTTACTGCATCTTCTCCTTCATGTCTCGCACCAGTTCTGGCTGCTTGTAGCTAAATCGGGGCTCTTTTCAGAGAGAAGTGGCGGAATCTTGCTCATTTGTAAAAGGTTCAGCAGAATCTTCCCATTTCCCTAAATATGGTGTGTTCTCTCCAGGCTTCCCAAGTGGTTGTTGCTCTAGATAGGTGCCGTGCCTAGCTTCGATTCAGTAGCGCCGCTTGCGACCTTTGTGTGTGAGTGCGATGCCGTGTGAGCCTGATGCTTATGCTGGTTATACTTTGGCGAGGGCCTGCCAGCTTGTCTCCGCAGCATTTGAAGGTTCATCAGGCGCGGCATAGATGCCAAAGCCTGGCTGTGTTACTGTTACTGTCTTTGGCTTGCTGCAGTAACTGCCTCAGTTAATACTGCTAATGTGAGTATTACCCTGGGTGGCCCGATAGCGCAGTGGGTGGGACTGCCGGGATTTCAGATCTGGCCCCCGTTCTGTGTGTGCAGAAAAGTGGATGCTATGCTATGCGATGGTTTGCATGCAATCCAAAAACAGTATGTGAGTGTCTGTATGGTGTATATGTCTGTATAGATGCATATGTGCTGTGACAGACATTTCCCACTTCGTAGCTAACCATGATTCCAAATAAGATAACAATTAGAAGACAGATGAATGGTAGCTCCCCACGACCCTGACCAGGATAAGTGCTTGGAAGAAGGGTGGGTGGATGGATGCATGCATGATGACTTTAACTTGTAAACATATGTTTGCATGTAGAAGCAGTCAAATTCAATAATGATAATAATAATAATAATAATACTACCTGTGGGGAAATTGTCTTTATGCCTCCCTCTTTGTAGAATAAGCTGTCTGCGAAGGGCAGCTGCCCATAGTGGTGCCCTGGGAGCTGGGGGTTAAGGGCCTTTGCTCAAGGACCCACAGACGTGCTGAGGCTGGATTTGAACTGGCAAACTTCTGGCAAAATTCCTTGATGGATTTAGTTTTAAAAGTTCAATTCCCACACATTCCCACATAACTAATAATTGCAACATTAAATTATTGATAAATAAAATTAGTAATAAATTAGCAGATGAATCAAAAAGAATATTGCTTGGTAGCTGTCCAAATTTTTCTTGATTAACTGCTATTGAATAGCCACCCAAAAGAAAGATTTTAGCCAGAATCAAAGAGATTCTTAAAATAAAGCCTGCATATGTAATTTCTTTCTCTTGATATTTAGCAAAAACACCTGCATGATTTTCCTGTCTAATAAAAGAATGGCACAATTCACCGGTTGCAATCCATCCATCTTCCAACCATTGATCCAGTGCAAGGCCACCTGGAGCCCATCCCAGGGAGAAGGGAGGACATGGCAGAGAACACCCTGCATGGGATGCCGGTCTAGTGCAGGCCGCACACAACAAGTTATTTAAATCGCCGGTTCACCTAAATACACATCTCTCGACTGTAGGAAAAAACCTGTGCAACACAGGGAGAGCAAGCAGGCTCCACACGCACAGATCTGGGGCAGAATTGTAAGGCTGGAGGATTGAATCGACAGTGCAGCCCAGTAAGCGCCACCCCACCCTGAACAAGGCGCTGAATGAGATAAAACTGCTAATAAGCTCAGCTTTATATATAAATATATATATATGTGAGAGATCTTTTTTCCCAGAGTGAATAGGGTTCTTAAATGGCTGTTTTCCCAATTTATTTAGCTAGCTTTAAGGTAAAATGAACTGCATGACTTGGTTTGCTAATATCAGAATAGCCCCGAAGGCCTCAATAAATAAATTAATAAATACATAAACACAAACAAATAAATGCACCACTATTTATACAGGCCCTATTGTTATCATCTAATTAACCATGTTGAGTATTTTAATCAATTGCTTCTTCTTTTTTTTAATCAAATGTTGCATTCATTTAATTTATTTGTGACTTGAAGCAACCTGTTTTGCTCCACTAACTTAAGTAGTCTTCTTGTTTAATGTAACACAAACAATAAAGAAAACTCTGTCATTATCTTCTTAGGTAGGCTAATTACTGTATTTGGGTAACTTGATGCAGACTAATTAATGTCAGGTTCTGACAGCGTCACCATTAGTTCTCGCTCTTTCTGTTTCCTCTTAAGGTGTTTTGCATGAAACGCTAAGTAACGGAAATATTAAAACAAAGTCAACTATTTGATCCAAGTGAGAGTCGAAGAAGCGTGATCCTGCACTCGGAACAGGATATCATGCGCTCTCTTTAGCTTAATAACTACTTCAGAGGAAGCTGCACAGCATATACAATATTATACTGCAAGAAGGTTCTTTATAACTACAGCTGAAAACAGAGAATGTCAAGCTTAGAATGTAATAGCAATACTAGGATATCCGTTCAAACTGCTACTTTAAATTCAGATAACCACTTATTGCTTTAAATGGAATAATTTCTTGCCTCAGTGTCTATTCATAATTGACCTGTAAATTATGTACAAGCTCGTGTTGTGACCTAAGCCTACTCACCTTGCAGATACGCATAGTACTGGTGCATAAAAAGCTTATTTTTTCTCTCAACTAAATCCCAGCAGCTGGGTCTTATACATTCAGAAAGGATGAGAAAGCAGATCGTGGCAGCGCACGGCGGATAGCGGCAGTCACTCAGTCGGTAAGGTGCGGGACCTGTCCGCAGCTGTGCACTTTTACCTGAGCGGGCATATCTTTACGTATACGCTGGTAGGGTCTGTTTCACGTGCGGAGTCTATTTGAATCCCTGGCGCGTGCAGGCAGGTCATGTCGTAACGCAGGGCCTTTGCACGCTAACGGCAAGCTATACAGTAGTATTTAGCGAGGGCAAACGGGCGACAGCGTCGCGTGCCGTTGGTTATAGGAACCTCCGCGCAGAGACCCTGTGTCACATCATATTGAGGTGTAAGTACGCGTGCCGTGGATTCATATCGCCGGCAGCACGAGGAAACGGTGGTCTGGAGATCAGTAACCTTGCCCGCTACGAGGGGGGAAGAGAGGTGAGGGGGGAGAGTCTGGGAGCAGACAGGCCCATCTGTCACTCTGAAAAATGAAGGAGATGTAATAGAATTGGGAGAAAGAAAGAATTATCTGAGAACCGACCGCTCTGTGCCAAACTTAATAACAAGCTGGGGTTCAGGGAGTATATGTACTTCTGTGGATTTACTGCTAAGGCACCAAAATAACAGAGTTATTCTGAAAATCTTAGACGAATAGATGGAATAAGAAGGCAAATTTGTTTAACTAGATGCCATTCCTACGGAAAGACAAACATAAATTAGACCCATAGCAACCGGCTATGCATGCTTTCCCATTTTAGTTTGCAAGATCTTAAATTCATTGGCAGTGCTCATGCTGTGTAGATGTGTGGCAGTGATATAACAGAAGGTATGGCTAATGGTGAGCGCCTCGAAAGAGACAAGTCAGATGTCCAAAAAGCTGTTGTGTTCATTCATTTGTTATTTTGTTCTATTTTTATTGCAACATAAAGATACATGTTTATTAAGACATTAAAATCTTATACCAGCTGGCTCCTGTTTTCTCAATAATGCCTTTATTATAATGCTTTTGATGTTATGCAATGTTTTAAGAGCCATAATCTTGTTTTTTCAATGTTTAATGCATTTTTAAACCAAAATCACATCTCAGATTGCTAAGACTGCAGTCCACTGTCCTCACATTTGCGATCTCTCTTAACAATACCCTGAAAAGCGATGTGTGCAAAGTCCATTACGGTGTCTTGAACATTTTAAATCATTTATAACATCGGCAACATAAGGGGGCGAGCTGGATGACTGGATGCTATGTAGACAGAGAGGGAGGGAGAGGGGCAGCAAAGAGAGAGGAGGAAAGTGGGAGGAGCAGGAGTGAAAAGAGAGGCAGTGAGGGAGGGGATGAATGGGAGAAACCAACCAACCAGCTGAGCAGGAGAGAGATCAGGGCTGTTTGAACATGCTACTGTGGGGGAGAGAGAGAGCAGGAGAGAGAGAGAGAGAGAGAGAGCGCCCAAGGAATCTGAACTGTTACTACAGCAATTACCGCTGTGTTCTGCTGAGAATTAAGGATATGCAGAGACATACTTGTAGATAGAGGGGACAGACCTCAAAATGTAATTTTTAAATGCAAATTCATTCCAACCTTTTATGATTTTTTCCCCCCATCAGTTCTTTATTAAATTTGCCTCTTTCTCTCTTCCTCCCCCCCTCTGTCTGTCTCTCACTCTCATTTTTTCCGAAGTACCAGCTGCTGGATCCCCTCTATTTCCATCCCTTCCACTCTGTCACCCCCTCTGTGCGGGAAAGAGGGCTGTGTGATTCGGAGACGAAGAGGAGAAGGAAGCACTGCACGCAGTAAGAGAGGCTGATTCTTTCTTTTTCCTTTTGCTGGGAAATGTTGCTGGCAGGGAGAGCGACAAGACGTGAGGGAACGGGAGAGAGGGACAGATGGGCAGGATGGTGGAATAGGAGCTACTGCTTTAGGGAGGCAGTGGGGACAGCGATTCTGGAATTTTGGAGTCCCAGGTTACATTTCTGCCTGTGCATGTTTGGATGTGCATTTACATATATATGTGTGTGTGTGTGTGCGTGTGTGTGTGTGTGTGTGTGTGTGTGTGTGTGTGTGTGTGTGTGTGTGGTTACATTGATGCATTTGGACCAAGAGAGCATTGGTTGGAGTCACTTAAATGATTTCTGGATTAGGAGTTTCCACAAACCTGCCTACGGAATTAATTGTCTGGTTAAAGGAACAAAGGCAGAATAAAGAAAAGGCGGATGCTGGCTGCTGTAGCGTTAAGAATTTCAGGGCCGAGGCAATACTGACAGGCACAGAAAACAGTGGAAATGTGAAAGCTCTTGCAAGAGCCCTGGAGAGAATGGTTATTTATAGTGAGAGCACACGGCAAAGGATGAGAGGAGTGTGAGGTACGGAGAAAGAAAAAGGGGATCGTTTATGAGAGTGACAGAAGAGAGTTAGAGTTAATAAAGGGTGGAAGAGAGGTAAAGGCAAGTCAGAGATGCAGAGTGGCTGACTGTGTAATTAAATAGTGGGCTTTTACTCAAACTGTCTTGCAAAATGCCTTCTTGTAATCCAGTCAGAGTTTCATTAGCATGTATGTGGGAAGAAGGTGCCCAAGTATTGACCAGGAATTCCCACTTGAAGTTTGGCTGGAAGGTGGGAATTTAAGGCAATGAGATTAAAAGTGATGCACCTAGAAAGTGTATATGCACGGAGAGTGTGTTCTATTTTTGGCCCCCGTGTCTTCGTCATCTTTCATTATCCCTCTGTCGCACTCGGCAGTGTACACACCGCCTATGGACATGCTGTAGTTGGGTCACTGTATGGGGCGAGCATAATTATACAGTAAAGTGCGTTTCCACAGAGCGGAGGCAGGAGGATGGAGTGGAGAGAGCGATGACTGATAGAGTGTATCTATAGGGGAAGCCTGCATGACTGTGGATAGAGGGAGAGAATAAAAATCAGAGAATTAAGGGAGATAAAGCTGGATGACAGAAGAAGAGGACCGAAGCGAGAAGTGGAGCATAGAAGAAACAGGCGGAGAGAAATGAAAGTTGTACAGCCACGATATGAAGAATAGAGGGTGGGTCATGGCCAGACCAGACGCTGGTGTAGTTACAGCTGAGTGATGGAGGCATGATGCGATCTGCTGCAGAAAAAGAGAGAGCTAAGAATTACATCACTGTGGGAGAGATTAATAAAGCAGATCATCTCCCAAATGGTCTGTTTTGTGCTTCATTGGCCCCACCTACATGTATAAACTTTTTTTTTTCTTTTCCCCGTCGCCTCCCCCACCCGGAGCGGGAGCGGGAGACCGGGTGCTCAGACCCAGCGCTGCCTCTCTCTGATCTCTCTCCCATCCTTGCCTTTTTTATCCACCGGTCTGTCAGGGAACCAGCAGCAGCTCAGCCTTTGTAGTTGAGGCCCATTCCTCATGACATTTTAAAACACATATCTGAACTCCTGCTGTTCGCTGGGGCTGGGTGCGGTGACGGGGTGGGGTGGGGGTTACTTGCCTAGCTTGTATGAACCAGCTTACGTATTGATTCACTGACTGAGCATACTGAGGTCAGCACACCAACTCACCAACTCTAAAATTAGATTTAGATTTATTTAAAAATAATACGTGAGAAATAAGCAAAACCTGCAGCTCTGCGATGAGCCACATTTAATACCCCGTCAGTCATAGCGTGTCCCACAAGTCCTGTGGTCGTCCTTCCCTTCCTCTCATCCCTCCCTAGCTCATTGTGTCCAAATTAGCCCCCTTTCGCCAAAGGTAATATCTGAAGAGGCTCTGTTTGGAAAATGACTGACCTACAATATTTCCCGTGCTAGTTCAGAGGCAGTGGGAAGGTAGTTTGCGTGTCTATTTTTATCTAGCTCATTTGCTGTCCTTCCTCTTATCATGCCCAAACTGCAAAACTGATCTGGGATCGCCTTTCTCTGTTGTGGCAAACTTTGCCAGTCATCTGTTGTCTGAGGTCAAAGCTGTACCTCTCTCCTCCTCCATCCATCCTCCATCTTCCTCTATTACTCTGTCATGTCTGCCTGCACCTTGACACTTGTCCTGTTTCATTTAAGGTCATGTTCTCTATTTATCTTTGTCACTTGTTTCACTTTCTCCAACGCCCTGGATGGCATTTTCCCCAATGTTTACTGTTAAGAATGTCTCATATGTCTCACCATACCATTATCTATTTTTATGCAGATTACCACATTCAGAAACAATCTGGAATTTTCCACAAATTGAGTTCTGTGGCTCATAGTTTGAGCGTGGGACATGGCATGTGCTGTTTCGTAATTGGCTTTATTCTGTCATGGGGAGAGCTTTTAAGGTGGCCCTGATATCTTGGTGTGCTGCAGCAAAAGCGCCTCCAGCAGACCTGTCAGACACTTGCAGCTTGGCGTCGACCAGCACTTTGGGAAACGCACCGCTTCTCCAGTTGGTACCATCGCCATTGTTTTGTGCCATGTCACCTGCAGTGTGTAAGGAACAACTTCAGGATCTTAGAGCGACTTCCTGGTGTCCTGGGCTGGCTCGAGGGCTCTGCGTTTAATACTGGCTAGGACATTATTAAATCACAGTAAACACCCGGCGAAACAGAGACAGCCATGTATATGTGAACCTGTGAATATCCCCACACAATGAATAATTTGTATATTTTTACTTGGGTTGCGTTGCTTATTTCACTTTCAAATGTATTCTAAAAATGCGTGAATGAGAAGTCTGACTCATGAAGGGTTAGCAATTTGCAGGGAATGTCACCAACCACACGTAAGCAATTTTTGAGGAAATTAACCAATAGTGGAGAGGTACGGGAATACGATTCGACAACAAGCAGCAAATACCCAGTCTTTGTCTGGACAAATTAGTTCCAAGTCGTTTTGTCCCTCCCTTTTCTTCTTTAATTTTTAACATTTATTGCGATGTTGAAGAGCGCATAATGTGCTGGCAGTCAAAAACCAAAACTGTGTTATCGAAGAGGTTATTTTCAGAAAAACATGCCTTTGAGAAGAGAAGGAACTAGGGTGGCATTGAAACAGGACAAGTATGGCAGGGATTTAGGTTTGAGTGACCTGAATTGTGTATAATTTTTATGTTCTTTATGGCAGATCTTTAAATGGCATTTATGGTAAATGGACTGCATTTATATAGTGCTTTTCTACTCTTCTGAGTACTCAACGCGCTTTACAATACATGCCTTGCATTCTCCCATCCACACACCGGTGGTGAAGGCTGCCATGCAAGGCGCCAACCTGCACACCAGGAGCAATTTGGGGTTCATCATCATGCTCAAGGACACTTTGATGGGGTCTGGAGAAAGCGGGGCTTGAACCGGCAACTCTTTGGTTGCCAAACGATAGCACTGCCTTCTGCACCACCAACATTCGCCATTTATGGTTGCATATTCTTGATATTGACTTATAGTGTGCTCATTTCTGCATTACAACAGGGAAACAATTCAGTCAATAACTGTTCCGACTGACATATAAAGCTGCAAAATATCACTTAAGTGAATGTCAACCAAGGAGCACTTTAATAGCCGGGCAGCGAAGCCCACTTAAAAAAGAAAAGTATAGCTTCCTATGCTTTCATGCTCTGACCACTTGAGGACAATGCTAATGAGAGCCACTTTGGATTTTGTTTTCCTTTTTTTCCCCACAGTGCAAAAGCCATAGAGTAATACTGTCTGGAAGCGGCACTATATCAGGCTTACTCATACCAAAGCCTGGCTGTGCCAGTTAATAACCAAGAGTACACTTTCGACAGATGGTCTGCCGAGAGTGTTTCCTCGTTGTTCATTTCCCGTGTCGGTGGCAAATGAAAGACTCACACAGGTAAACTGTGGTAAAGTGAAAATGTTACAGACCAGTGCCAGAAATAATCAAGTGCCCCTAGGAATAAGCTGCTGTTTATGTCCCAACCGCATCACTAAATTAGGGCACAAAATCGGCTGCAAAATATTCATTCCCTTACTGTTAAATGTAAATGTATGCGTCTGGGAGTAGTACCTGATATGATATGACAAATCAGTCAGTAGTATGTCACTGGCTACTCATCTTTATACTGTGGGGGGTGGTGGGGGATGGGGGGTTATGCAGTATTTGAATCATTAATACTCGTGTGAAAGAAGTCACTGTCATGGAAGCCTGGACAACTGAATCTCACAGCATCTCCAGGAGCCCGTATTCATAGTGAACCAAAAAGACTTAAACACACTAAGCTTTATTAATTAAGAAGCTGTGGGTGATCAGATGACAAAAGCAGGGCTGTCCCCGTCCGCAAGTCTGCGTAGGATGATGTCGAGAGCAGGAAGGAGAGAACAAAACATTTTGAAAAGTCAGCTTCAGGTGTACACCCCAAAACTCACCCCTGTGGCTGCCTCTGTCGTCGTAATAATCTCTCCCGTCATTCTCGTTCATCTATTCAGGCTGGGCTGAGATTGCTTCTCACAATGCTGGATGTCAGTAGCAACCGGGACCCGAGAGTAAATGTATTTTGCGGTAATGGACTCCGTGCAATGATGACTGGTGACTTAACCGAGGGCCCAGTGGGACTCCTTGATGCTGTGAACAATTCATTTACTATAAGAGCAGTGAATGCCCAACCGCTGCTTGTCCATTAGCGTTGATCACGCAGCTGCTCCGTCCAGCTCCTACCTCTCAATGCCTCAGATGTTCCAGCCATTATGTGTATCTTAAAAAGAAATAATGGAGAAGAGAGGCTGTGTGAGTTTAGATTCTATTTCTGTAAACAGACATTCTTTGAGTGACTCTCAAGGGTATATAGAAATGGATCCAGGTGAGTTACAGCTAGCGTTGATGAAAATACCCAGGCTTTTCAGCTCACACCTCCGGAGCGTTGATCTCTAATGCCCTCCCAAAGACTGAAGGCATCATAATAAAGTGTGATCCATCAGCTACATTTCATATCAACATTTCGGCGTTTCACAGCCAGTGCTCTCGGATGGCCCCAGTGACAGCACGACATCAGCGATCTTTACCCCAGACTACATGGTGTCTACAGTATATATAAATCAGAAATTTATATATAAAAATGTGAAGCGCACTCGTTTGTTTTGGAGAGTCTCCTTGCTTGTGGGGTTCATCAGCGCCCCCACCAGGATGACGTATGAAAGCTGGGCACTTTATGTCAGCGATGGCCAGGTGTAAACAGCCAAGCTACACGCAGGCCATCGATGGTCTGGCAGCAGCAGCAGAAATAAGGCATTGTTTTGAATTCAAAATAAACTGAACTCGGCTTATAAATGGCATATAAAATATTTATTGGCTGTCAAGTTTTTTTTTTTTTTACATTTAATGACTCTGCAGCTAGACTGTATGCCTCCACAACTAGATTTCTATATTTGGTAATATGCTCCTGATGATCAATGATAACAATAATTCAAAGAATACTAGCCAACTGTAACTGCAGTAATGAAGTAACAGCTTGGGCATCATCAGTCACTGATAATAGGTCAGATAGATAACATTTTTCAGCAGGGATTTCTTTTTATTTATCTTTAAAACTTTTTTTGTGCTTTTTTTGCATGGTTAGCATACACATTTTTAAGCCCTATTTCTGAATGCTGTTTTCACACTGTGCTGTCATTCATATGACATATTTGGATCTGGCGTATGTTGCATTATTACATCATGTTGATTAAATGTGAGTGTCTAGCTGATGACAAAGCTCCCCAGTTTATGACGTATGTTTATAAATACAGGAAAGCCATCGCAAGTTGAATGATGCATTTTGTGCAAACCATATTTAATAGATATCCATCATGTATTTTAAGCCCAGTGAGTGACCTTGCTGTTGGTATCCAGAATCAAAAATAGCCGCAAACATGAACCCACTGAGAGTCAAAACAGGTTTGTTATTGTTTTTCGATTTTGGTTTAAATATGTCATTGTGATACTGTCAAGCTGGACTCATTCTCAGCAGCAATATTAAAATGCTATTGCCACTCTCTGACTAATGGACAAAATGACAGAATGGACGGAAGATCTGCAGGATATAGGGACACACTACATTACAGCTGTTCTTAGTTTGCCTCCAAAGCATGGCGGCTAACACACAAAGTGTGAACACAAGTGTTATTTTCTTGCCAGTAAGCTGAGCATCGCTGGCAGTGTCTTGTTGCGAAACACCCGGGCCAAGTGTCCGGCGTCCTCATCTCTTCGTTCATTCATTAGCTCCATTATCCGGGTGCTTTTTGAAAAGGCGGAACACTCCAGAATAATCTGCTGGAAATGCCATATTTAGATGGGTTATTTGGAAGTAGGGTGCAAATAGTATAGTTAATTATCTAATTACAGGTTCAGTTATGTCCGGGAGAGGGCTGCAGTAAAAACCAACACTCTCTCAGCTATTTAGGAAACAACGATGGCTCTCTGTAAACTCTCTTAATTGGTCCTTTCAGCCATTATTGATCATCTTAGTTGTTTTTTTGTATCTAAAACTATGAAGTAATCATAATAAATATGGAAAATAAATGTATGATTATAAAAAGTATAGATACCATATTACATTACATTTAAGTATAGAATTACTTATTTATATTTAGAGGGCATAAAATGGTGTGTGAAATGTCTTACATTTGTTGACTTATTACACCCAGAATGATCGGTATGAAAACAGAAGTGAAATGAATGTATTCACCTGTATTCATTTCCCATTGGATCCGTGTATCTACAGTGTGTACAGCGTGTACAGTGTCTACAGTATGTACAGTATCTGTAGTGTGTAAAATATTTACAGTGTGTATTCTACTTGCAATGTGTGTACAGCAGCTACAGTGTGTTCAGCATTTAGCGTGTACAAATTTTACAGTGTGTACCACGTGTACAGTGTGTACAGTGTATATATTGTCTATAGTGTGTACAGTATCTATGATGTCTAGTATTTACACATTCACAATATGTACAGCATTTACGAGGTGTTCTGTGTCTATAATGCGTACAGTATCTTCAGAGCGCGTATAGCATCTACAGTACAGTATATACAGTGTTTACAGCGGGCATAAAATGTGCATACTGAGTACAGTATCTACAGTGTTTACACTGTGAACACATTTAGTGTTTACAGCATGTACAGTGTTTAGTGTGTACAGTATGCCCAGTGTGTACAATGTATATAGTGTTTACAGCATTTACAGTGTGTAGTATGCACAGCATGTGCAGTGTGTACAGTGCAGTTTTTACAGTGCTTATAGTGTACAGCATTTGTAGTGTGTATACTGTGTATAGCGTGTATGTTTGCAGTAGGGATAAGATGTACAGGATATACAGTAGGGCTGCCACTAAATACTATTTTTCTAATCTATCGTCACTTTTATCCATTGGTCGATTAATAATAACAATTCATTTTCCTCTTGACCATTTAATTTAAGTTTATTTTATTTTGACAACAACAAACTGTATGTCATTGAAGGGCTTTAGACAACAGATGTATTTTACGGATATTACTTTTGTCCACAATTTGACAAACAGATTAGTAGTTTGCCAAAAACATTAATGAGAGGACTATTGAAATGCCAAAAAATCTGTATAAATTCGGTGTTTTTGTTAAATTTGGTTCGCGGAGCACGCCACGTAATATCGTTCTGGTAAATCATGGTAGTGTCAACATCACCGACTACGTTGACTGATTGTGGTAGCACTAGTATACAGCATTTACAGTGAGTATAGTGTTACAGTGTGTTCTGTGTGTACTCTGTGTAGAGCATCTACAGAATGTACAGTGTTTGCAGCATCTGCAATGTGTACAGCTTTAACAGTGTGTATAGTGTGTACAGCGTGAACAGCATAAACAACATTTTCACTGTGTACAGTGTTTACAGCATGTATAGCATTTAAAATGTGCATGGGGTATACAGTGTTTGCAGTGTGTACAGTATTTTATTCATGTGCAGTATGTATAGGGTCTATAGTGAGTAGTGTTTATATCATGTGCAGCATTTACAGTGTGTATATTATGTATATCGAGTACAGCATTTACTGTGTACAGTGTTTAGTGTGCATAGAGTGTACAGCTTGTGCGGTGTGTACAATGTGTATAGTGTATGCAGTGTGCACAACATGTATAGCATTATACAGTCTGTATAGGATGTACAGCATGTACAGCATTTACAATGTGTATAGTGTGTGCACTGTTCACAATGTGTGCAGTATTACTACAGTGCATAGAGTTTGTACAGCAATTTGTACAGTGTGTACAGTACCAAATGCTGAGGCTTTCTGAAATTAACTGCAGCTTGTGTCCCTTCAGTTGCTTCAGAGACTATAATCACTCTGCCAATAATCAACTTCCAATAGTTTTTATTACATTGACAATAAATTATAATCCATTTAATAGTTATTTAGATGACCATTTAATCTGAATGGGGAGAGAGAGAAGAAGGAGTGTGTGTGTGTGTGTGTGTGAGAGAGAGAGAGAGAGAGAGAGAGAGAGAAGCAGATATACAGTAGGCTGAATGACAGGGGAGGAAGCAGCACTTTCAAGCTTTGTGATATTGTGTAACAGAAATTGCTTTGTGTACCAGATGCAGCATAAGGTCACAGTCAAGTCAAGTCAACTGGGCTTTATTGTTGTACCCTCCATATGTAAGTATATATTAGAATGAAACAGCATTCCCATTGGCCAGGGTGCAACATACAACAGCAGTGACAGGGTGAGGGTTTACAATACTTAAAGTGCAAAACAGGACAGTGTGAAATGGGGGCAGACAGAAAGGTTTATACATATAGTGTAGATATGGAAACAATAAGTAATACAGGAGCAGCATAATAAGGTGTCAAAAATGATGAATGACAGTTAATTAATATACAATAATGACCAGTTCCACGTCCAAGCTTTGACAGTCTCCACCTATGGTAATTATTAAATATGATGTATCCATTTTAATTGCTTCTTAGTGACCTCAATCAGAAATAATATCCATTTGCCCAACTGCATGCGTGACAGGTGTGTGAGGGGACCTGGAGCATTAGGCTGCACAGCGTAAGGTGGGGGTCACCCTGGGTGGTTTGGCAAGGTTGTAAGTAAAAAACACAGAATAATATTTAAACCATGGTAGCCAGTCAGTGAGTGCGAGATGAGATGGCTAGGCAGTGCCAAGTCAGGATAAGTAGAGGTGCTGTTCTAATGAGAGCAATCAATGTGGCAGACAGTTTGATCATGCCATCTTAAGGAAATCCTGCTATATATCAAACGTCTCCCTGTAGAGCAGCAGATTCACATATTCCCAGGTTTTATATACTTCATTCATTCAATGAAATCTTGTTGAAGTGAAGGGGAAATGCTGATACAGCAATAGGCTTCCGGCTGTATTCAAACACGAATTATAATGAGCTCGACTTTCCAGCTTTTCTCTGCTCTCTTTTATTTCATTTGTTCTTGAAAATGGAAAGTAAGAAAATTTCTAATTATCAGCATAACCGTGGCATCAGCTGTTGGGATTTATTATTTTTTTTTGTTAACATTACTCTGTAAAGTTACTTTGTCAATTTTAGACATAAAAATGTAATTATTATATTTTGTACATTTGCAAGCTAAACATCTAAGGATATTTATATAATGAATGCCTTATAATTAAAGAATTAATGCCATTTTCTGAAACATAGATTTTTTGTTCTACTGTATATTACTATCTGTAGTACATTGTACATTGTGTTTTGTAAATATAATAGAACACAATTATTACTGATGGAATACGCACACATGCACGCGCACACACACACACACGCACACACAGAAACACTATGGGCCATTTAGTGATGTGTTTGCATAACTGCATTTCTTTGGATTGTGGGAGGAATCCTGTAAGACATGGAGAGAACCTGCAAGCTGAGACCCAAGCCATCTCTGCTACGCGCTGAGCCCCAGTACCGCCGTGAAAACATAGATGCATAATATCAATCAGGTAGATGAATGAGAAACAGAATTTCATATGGCAATTAGCAAGTTTCCCAAGTATAGCCTGTTGATTCAGTCAGTTATGGTAATATGATGACAAGCCAGACAATCAGCATTGTTAGATTTCAAGATAAAATGGCGTAATTGCATGGGCAGGTAGTTTGCATGGGCAGGTAGCTAACAGCGAGAGATAGCTGTTAGCTAGTGACAGAGTGTCAATTTGATCAGCCGGATTGCTGTCTGGTTAGCTGCCTAGCTAGCCTGGAGCCTTTATGCTTGACCTGAAGTGGCAGCACATGGAGTAAATTATAATTTCCCTTCAGTCATAAGCTGTAAATGCAGGTCTGACTCCTGTCACAGGACATGCCAGGCTGTCCTTCTGCCTCATAGTGGTGATAAATGAAATAAATCTCATATGCCCATCTGTCTGTCTGTTTTCATACTGCTTATGCCATACAGGCTCTCAGTCAGCCTGGGGCTTATTAACAGCACATGGGGCAGGGGACATTTAGGACAGGCCGCCTGTCCATCACAGGGACTCATTCACGTACACAGGGGGAGTTTAAGACACAAATTTGCATGCATGCAAACGGCATGTTTCAAACGGCAGAAGAAACCCGCGCAAATGGACAAAAGTCTGCATAAACAGAGCTGGCGGTAGGAATAAAGCCCCCAGTGCTAAGCAGAGCTAAAATGCCACCCCCTACGCATGACCAATACAGTCTATTTTCTGAGTCTTTCTAAATTATCAGGAGTTCTAGGTCGGAATTTTTTGTTCCGTTTAATGTTATGTGATTGGAAATGTACTATACGTCTTGTATAACCAAAAGTATGATTTTCTAGTTTATCCGGACATCTACCTCTTTTATGCCAAGGTTACAAGGGGTACACCTTGGATGGGATGCCAGTCTATTATGGGGCACAAGGCTGGGGTGCACTACAGGTGGGATACCAGTCTATGGCCAGTCTA
>JABFDZ020027221.1:0-10433 GCA_019775955.2 Pollimyrus isidori
CATTTGGCTCAGCAGTGTGTCATTAAGAGCCCATTGAAACTGTGCAGGAGGTTTGGACTGAGCTGAGCAGGACAGGGTGAGGCTGGTCCCTGGGGTGAATGTGGGCCCTGGAGGACTCACAGTTACTGTAACGTTATCGGGTCCAACTGAAAGACATGCAATAAAAAACACAAAGAACAAACAGTTGAAAATGTTTTGTGATACTCAGTGAAAAAAATCATGTAGTGACCGACTTTGAGGGCCTCATGAAAATATATCTGCTTCAATGATCAAGCAGCCAAATGAATGAAAATACAGGTTGGTTGGTTGGTTGGTACTGTAGGTAAGCAGAAACACTTTACTTGGCCCCAGGGTGAAATTTCTACTCTGGTATTTGTACACTTACAATGTAACACAGTCAGCTGCTGAGTAATAAGTCAATATCATAAGCTTGACTGAGCAGAAAGGCAGGCTAATAGCACATTACCAAATAAAATCAACAAAAATTTACAAACAGCTTATATTCAGAGTAGCTCGGTTATGAGTCTCATGGACATGCCTGAAATATGGAGAAGTGCAAATAAGTGATCTCATACAAATTCATGTAAAATACTGCTGACTTATCAGTGGGTCAGATTAACAGTATATCCATTGTTCTGATTTATTTAAACGTATTATCCAACTTCTTTATGTCAGTGAAGCAATTGTTTCATACAGTCAGTCATTTCTTATTGAACATAAGCATGCCAAATTGAACAAACTCACAGTTTATGTTCATGCTGATAGCCTGTCTGGTGGCATTACTGACGATATTGGTCACACTGCAGTATATTGGCTCCTGATCGAATCTCAAAACAGGACTAACGGTGAGAGTGCGATTGTCAGCACTCAGATGAACTCGTTCATTGAGTATGACGTCAGAGCTGCCGTTGAGCCAATGGAATGTGGGAGAGGAACCAGAGGCGGAGCATGTCAGGCTGACAGAGTCATTGAACTCCACTACATCAGTAGCATTGGCTTGTATTATGATATCAGACACTTGTGCTGTAGGTTAAAACACAAAGACAGATGTGTGTAAGTTTTGCATCGTCCTACTTTAATCTAAAAAAGGAGAAAATTAGTAGAAATGCGAGATGAAAACAAATAATATAAAAAACATAAACATTTGTTAAATCTAAATTTGGATTTGTAAATACAGTGGTACCTTGGTTCTCAAACTCATTAGAACTCGAATTTCGAACAGGGAAGAACTCGATCTGAATATCAGATGTCGAACCGTGAACGCAAACCTAATAAAAATTGTACGCGCCAGGAAATGAGTCATACAGTACTACAATGCAATTCTTACTTGAATGCCTTCTTCACGGATGGAACAATTAACCAAATAAAGCAGCGCAACATTACAACAGTGTACACTCAGTATATTGTCCAGCCATTTGGTACACCCCCACGGTTCAATACCCACACATGAACTGTGGTATTATCATTGTCATTTTCTAGATTAGAAGAGACCTGGAAAAACTCTACCAAGGCAGGTCTACAGGCCCAGAAGGCATCAGCCCCAGGGTGCTGAAGGCCTGTACATGTCAGCTGCCTGGTGTTCTGCAGCACCTCTCTAACTTGAGCCTGTGTTGAGAGGATGCCAGTGCTATGGAAAATATCTTCCCTAGTCCCAGTACTTTAGAAACAAGTGTCAACAAACTTCAACAACTACCAACCAGTTGCCCTCAAATATCATGTTATGAAAATCATGGAGAGGCTGATACAGGCCCACATAAAATTGCTTGTGAACTCCTCATTTGGCCCGCTACAATTTTCCTAAAGTTTGCCTATAGGCCCCATGTAGGAAGGAAGATGCCATCATAAAACTGCTGCAGAGAGCTTACTCCAATCTGGATGGAAAAGCCAGTTATGTTAAGAATATTTGAACATATGAAGTTGTTTTTTAATTTCTCAAGTGCCATGAATGCAATTCAACCTCCCTTTCTCAAGGTGAGGCTTCTGTGGATGCAGGGTAAACACATCTCCTGGATGATTGACTATCTGACAAACAGACCTCAGTTTGTGTGTTCCTGGCCAGTTATGTGTCTGAACTTCTGTGAAGCAACACATGAGTGCCTCAAGGAATTGTTCTGATTCCATTCCTGTTTACCTTGTACACCTCAAACTTTCAGTACAACCCTGAGTTATGCCAGTTCCAGAACTTTTCTGGCGACTCTGAAAGGGTGGGATCTATCAGTAAAGGGAAGAGGTCAGTTTAGAGGCTTGATGTGAAAGTTTATGGAGTGGTGTGGGAGGATAATTTGCTCCAGAAAGTGGCCAAGAGGACAAGGTGGTTGACTGCAAGAAGGCGAAATCTGTGCCAGAGCATGTACAGATCATGGGAGAAAAAGTTGAAATGGTCAAAGGCTAAAGATACTTAGGTGTTAACCTCAGTAACAATCTGGACTGGAAGACCAATACCAACTCTGTCTACAAGAAGGAGATAAATAGACTATTACCAGGAAAATAGATCCTTCACTATGTGAAGGCAACAGCAAGATGTCAGATCTTCTATGAATTTATTGTGGCAAGTGCATTACTAGTGTATTGGAGGTGTAGTAATGGGGGTGGTAAGGTAAACATATAGTAAGTAAACTCATTGAAAAAGACCTGTACTTTGAAATAACCTTGACACCAACAAAACAGTTGATAAAAGGATGACATTAAAGGAAATTCTTCCATTTTAGAGTATGCAACTCACCCTCTTCAAGACCTAGGCTAGTGGTGAAAAAGCACGGTTAAGCTATGGGTACTGTGGTATGCTGGTATTTAACGCTTGCTGCTGTAACAGAAGAATTTCCCAGTTGAGATCAATAAAGTACATCCATCCATCCATCAATCTATCCATCTATCAATAAACCACACTGTCAAGTCCAGCCCCACCCTGCTTGTATGTTTCCCTTGGGTGTAGCTTCTAATGTGCCACACCTCTGGCTTCTTACAACCCCAATTCAATGAAATTGGGACATTGTGCAAATTGTAAGTAAAAACAGAATGACATGATATGGAAATCTCATAAACCCATAATTTTATTCATAACAAAAATTGGAAAACACAATCATACCTCTGGGACCTGGGTTTGAGTCTCCGCCTGGGTCGCATGTGTGTGGAGTTTGCGTGTTCTCCCTGTGTCATCATGGGTTTTCCTCTGGGTACTCCGGTTTCCCCCCACAGTCCAAAGACATGCTGAGGCTGATTGGAGTTCCTAAATAGCCTGTAGGTGTGCATGTGTGACTGGTTGTGATGAATGTGCCCTGTGATGGGCTGGCCCCCCGTCCAGGGTTGTTCTCTGCTTCGTGCCCGTTGCTTCCCTGATAGGCTCCGGATCCCCGCGAACCGGTAGGATAAGCGGGTTGGAAAATGGATGGATGCATGGATGTCTAACCTGAGAAAATGTATCATTTTAAGGAAAAGATAAGGCAATTTTGAATATACCTTTCAGCACTGATGGTGCCTTTCCAAATATGCAAGCTGCCCATGCCATATGTACTAATGCACCCCGTATATCAGAGATGCTGGGTTCTGAACTGAGCGCCGATAACATGCTGAGTGGTCCTTCTCCTCTTTAGTCTGGATGATACGGCATCCCTAGTTTTCAAAGAGGATTTCAAATTTAGATTTGTCTGACCACAGAACAGCTTTCCACTTACCCACAGTCCATTGTAAATGAGCTTTGGCCCAGAGAAGACATCAGTGCTTCTGGATCATACTAAAATACAGGTTCTTCTTTGAATGAGAGTTTTTACTGGCATTTTTGGATGGCACGGCAAATTGTGTTCACTGATACTGTTTTCTGGTAATATTCCTGAGCCCATTTAGTGATTTCCATTGCAGAATCATGCCTATTTGTGAGGCAGTGCTGCCCGAAGATCATGGGCATCCAGAATATTTGTTCCTTACACACAGAGATTTCTCCAGATTCTCGGAACCTTTTGATTATATTATGTAATATAGATGATGATATTTTTGACTTTTACACAATTTTACACAGAGGAACTTGCTCCACTATTTGTCGATGCAGTTTTAGGGTGATTGGTGATCCTCTGTCCATGACTCTAAGATGGTCTTTTTATACCCAGTCATGTTACTGACCTGTTGCCAATTGACCTAATTATTTGCAAATTGTTCCACAAGCTGTTGGGTTTTTGTACCTCTAACTTTTCCTGCCTGCTATTACACCAGTCCCAACTTTTTTAGATGTGTTGCTGTCATGAAATTCAAAATGAGCCAATATTTTTCACTAAATAGCAAAATGTCTAACTTTAAACATTTTACATGTTTTCTTTGTTTTGTTATGAATAAAATATCAAGTTTATGATATTTCCATGGCATTCTGTTTTTATTTACAATTTGCACAACATCCCAACTTCATTGGAATTAGGGTTGTAGTATTACCTCTTGTTCTTGCTCTCCTGTTAACCAGCCACAGCTGCATTCCATTTATTTTTCTGTTTCCAGAAGAGGCCCATGGTGTCCCATTAGGGTCCAGTCTAAGAGAGGCCTCCGCCACTTCGCAAGCACGTGGCCCAGAAGAGGCTGCTGCTCTGCTGGCGTTCGACCCAGGAGAAATAGCCACTGCGCCATGGACCAAAGGAGGTGAGTCAAAATAACCTATACTTTGAATGAATCGATCTTAAGGTTTTTCGGACACTCGGTCGGTGAATCAAATGAATGGTTCGCGAACCGATTCCAAGAGCCCTCACAGTGTTTACTGCGGAAATGCAGTTATGCTGTTAAAAGGAATAAAATAGACGCAGCTCTTCATCATTTATCACAACAGTATATTATTGCATTTCTGTATAATAAAACTATATTTCTTTCATCAAAGACCAAACTAACATATTTATTAACTTAGATGTTTACACAACAACGTATGCAAGTTTACTTATGCTCATCATATGGGTATGTGTGCTTGCAGTGGCGGTTCTAAACCAAAATCACCAGGGGGGCCGAGGTGGGGCCAGTGTGTTTTTGAGGGGGGCACATTTATAACCATAGATAATGCCAAAACGGGTCATTAGTTTATTTTTTACGTTTTATTCTATATTTACAGTTATGTTTTACATAAAACACGTCGCGTAGGCTACTCGCGTCGGTTCCGTTTTTCAAACGAGCGCATGTCGCGGTTAGAAATTAATAATTTAAATCATTGGCTGAAAGGTGCAGGGGCCATAACAGGGGCCAAGAGCAATCCTACAGGGGCCCTGGCCCACCCTGGCCCCCGTCTAGAACCGCCAATGTGTGCTTGTATTGGTAATATTGCAGTTGTTAACTGATATGTATTCCTTGATAGTCATACCCATGAATTTGGCTTAAGTAAAGAAAATAAGAACTATATATACACACATGTTATTCAGCATCAACACCCTTTCTGCTTTTTATATTTTTATTGTGAATAGTCAAGCTGAACATTTTTGTTGAACACCAGCGCTATCTTTGTCAAATAACGTAATCTTGAGACAGATTTATTATCCGATCCTATGATTCGTTGAGCCATATAGTCAGGGGCAAAAAAATGATTAAAAAATTAATCATAGAATTGGTTTTAGAATCAATTCATCACAACGTATAGTTTGAGAGAATCGAATCAGTTAATTGAGCCAATCTTCCCATCACTAATACCCTGACATCTGTGTTTCCATTCTGTCCCTGCTCGGCACGACAATATTAATATAATTAAAAGTATTAATGGTTTATTATAAATATTAAAACTATTAATTGGAAATCTCTATTTTAAAATGCATGTTATTATATAATAATTACTGTTACTGTCTATCTGTTACAATCGCCGGTACGTGTATGGCAAACAAAACAAAAGTAAACCAAGATGACGGGGACAAGGGTTTAATTCAAACACACACACGAACATTGACAACTTCAATGCTGCGTCTGCCGGGACAGACGCTGGCGCAGACTTAAATACATAAAACAAGACACCGGACTGGCGAGCGGCATCGCCACACAGGTGGAAACAATAGGTAGTTACAAGAGGTAACAAGGTGGGCGTGGCGACACACAGGGCTTGAACGGGACGGACGACGCAGTACGTAGCATAGCCCCCCTCCTAAGGCGCGCACTCCGAGCGCGCCCCAGGAGGAGCAGCGGACGGGACGGAACCGGGGAAACTGGAACTGAAAGACAAAACAGAACCATTACACCAGACCAAGAGACTAACTCAGTTAACGGACCCAAAACAGAACACGTAACACTGGGCACTGATACACACCAGACAGACGATCAACGCAGACCGGGGAACAAGAGAGACACACAAAACTGGAACATGGACAGAAACCAGGACAAGAACCCACACAGAACAGGGAACGCGGAGAGACAGACTACGACCGGGGACACTGGGGGAACAAAAGGGCTCGGACAACGAGGAGGGACAAAAGGGCCGGGAGTGATAGGGGGAACCCAAGGACCAGGAACAAACGAGGGAACACCAGGAGACGGGACAAACAACGGAGGGGCGTATGGCGCCCAGGGCGCCCGAAGGCCCCCAGGCGGAGGACGGCTGATGAGCCGGAGGGGCCCTCGTCGGAGGTGGGTCGGGTGCAGGAGCTGGGACCAGGAACGTCGACACCCGACGCCCAGGCTGAGCAGGGGGCCCTGGAGACAGCCGACGAGGGTCTGTAGGGGGGAGACGCAACACACCCCCCCCTTAAGGCGTGCCCTCTGAGCGCGACTCCAGGGTGGCGAGCAGGGGCCCCGGACCGGGGACGGCGTAATTGACGCCGGAGCCCGGAACTTTGCTCTCTGATGCCTAGGCTCGGCTGGAGGGTCCCCTGACCAAATCCCCGAGGGGTCCCACTCAAGTTCCTCCTCCTCGGATTCGAGGGGAGGAGCGAGGTCAGGGTCCGGGACCTCCTCGGGGCCACAGAGTCCGGAACTGGACAGGGTCAGGGTAGCTACGGCTGCCCCCTTAGGTGCACGTGGCCCAGACGGGGCCGCGGGACGAGGCGAGGCGGGCGAGGGAGCCACGAAACGAGGCGAGGCGGGCGAGGGAGCCGCGGGACGGGCAAGGGCCGTGATCGGCGAGGACGCGGGCTGGGCCGTGACCGGTGAGGACGCGGGCTGGGCCGTGACCGGCAAGGACGCGGGCTGAGGCGAGACGGGCGAGACCGAGGGACTAGGCGAGACGAGTGAGACAGAGGGACTAGGCGAGGGATGGGCGAGACCGAGAGACTGGCTGTGGACGCGGGCTGGACCGCAGGACAGGCAGGGGCTGCGGGCGGAGCCGCGGGACAGGCAGGAGCTACGGGGACCGCAAGCGTGGCCGCGGTGCAAGCCGGGGCTGAGGGGACCGCGGGGCACCCCCCCCAAGGCGGTCTCTGGAGCGGCGGCTGCGGCGGGCAAGGGCGCCGGCAGGGCGGCCCCCGGAGCGGCTGTGACAGCCACACCAGGTGGGGCAGCCGGCTCTGGAGCTGCGCCGGGCAGGGCAGCCGGCTCCGTAGCTGGCGGCGCGGATGCGCTCTGGGCGCCAGCTGGCGGCGCGGATGCGCTCTGGGCGGCAGCTGGCAGCGCGGATGCGCTCTGGGTGGCCGTTGCAGGGTTTGTAGCCTCGGGAGCGGCAGCTGCGGGCTTGGCTGCAGGGTTTGCAGCCACAGGAGCGGCAGCTGCGGGCTTGGCTGCGGGAGTTGCAGCCTCTGGCGCGGCCGCTGCGGGAAGGGCTGCGGGAGTTGCAGCCTCTGGCGCGGTCGTTGCGTTGTGCAGGGCGGCAGCTGCGGGTGACGATGCGCTCAGGGCGGCAGCTGCGGACGACGATGCGCTCTGGGCGGCAGCCGCGGGCGACGATGCGCTCTGGGCGGCAGCCGCGGGCGACGATGCGCTCTGGGCGGCTGCAGACGGCTCCTCTGCGCTCGGGGCGGCGGCAGATGGCTCCTCTGTGCTCGGGGCGGCGGCAGACGGCTCCTCTGCGCTCCGGGCGGCTGCAGACGGCTCCTCTGCGCTCTGGGCGGCTGCAGACGGCTAGTCCGCACTCTGGGTGGCTGCAGAGGGTTCGTCTGCGCTCGGGGAGGCTGCGGAGGGTTCGTTCACGCTCTGGGCGACTGCGGACGGCTCGTCTGCACTCTGGGCGGCTGCAGAGGGCTCGTCGGCGCTCGGGGAGGCTGCGGAGGGCTCGTCCGCGCTCTGGGCGGATACGGAGGGCTTCTCCGCGCTCTGGGCGGCTGCAGACGGCTCGTCTGCGCTCTGGGTGGCTGCAGAGGGTTCGTCTGCGCTCGGGGAGCCTGCAGAGGGCTCGTCCATGCTCTGGGCGGCTGCAGACGGCTCCTCTGCGCTCTGGGCGGCTGCAGACGGCTAGTCCGCGCTCTGGGTGGCTGCAGAAGGTTCGTCTGCGCTCGGGGAGGCTGCAGAGGGCTCGTCAGCGCTCGGGGAGGCTGCGGAGGGCTCGTCCGCACTCTGGGCGGATACGGAGGGCTTCTCCGCGCTCTGGGCGGCTGCGGAGGGTGAGGACGCGCTCTCCCCCGTCGGGTGTAGTGAACAGGCTCGGAGGAATATCCCACTCTCCTCCAGTTCTCGCCCGATGTGGTTCCGCCTCTCCTCCTCGGCCAGCTGATGCAGGCGGACGAGGAGCTTACGCGCCTGGGTTAGCGGGTACTGCTGGCCCGCCGGGCGGTCCCCCTCTAGGAGGGCAGCACCACGGTCGGCCAGGTCCGGAGCTTCGCGGTTCCACAGGACCTCCGGCTGAAACCGCAGTAGCACGAAGTCGTGCAGCAGACCGAGCCTCTCGGACTCGGTGTGCTGCTCCGTGTTTTTGAAGAGACGCGGCATTCTGTTACGATCGCAGGTGCGTGTATGGCAAACAAAACGAAAGTAAACCAAGATGACGGGGACGAGGGTTTAATTCAAACACACACATGAACATTGACAACTTCAATGCCGCGTCTGCCGGGACAGACGCTGGCGCAGACTTAAATACATCAAACAAGACACCGGACTGGCGAGCGGCATCGCCACACAGGTGGAAACAATAGGTAGTTACAAGAGGTAACAAGTTGGGCGTTGTGACACACAGGGCTTGAACGGGACGGACGACGCGGTACGTAACACTATCGTTGTCTAAATGTATTTTTACTATATAAATATATGTATTCAGCTAGTGTAAACATGCACGATGCTATCACAGCGAATGCGAGGCTGGGACTGAAGCGTTAGCCTTTGTTTCTGCTGAGAGATGGGCTGCATGACTCATTTCCCCATG
This sequence comes from Pollimyrus isidori, assembly GCA_019775955.2. Lineage (NCBI taxonomy): Eukaryota > Metazoa > Chordata > Actinopteri > Osteoglossiformes > Mormyridae > Pollimyrus > Pollimyrus isidori. Next base: position 9,224 of record JABFDZ020027221.1, read on the forward strand.
CATGCAAGTTATCTTAGGTTGGCATTTACAGTTTGACTTCTGAGATTCAGATTGAGTACTAGGTATTTTTATTTTTAAAAGTTTTATTCAACTTTTAAGAAATTCAAGTTCTAATGAGTTTGAGAACTGAAGTACCACTGCATAATGTTTTTCAGAAGTATAATAGCCACTAGTTTTGCTTCCTCAATCAAACCTGTAAAACACTGTCATACAATACCATTCAAAAGTTTGAGGTGACTTAGACATTTCGTTGTTTTCCATGAAAACTACACCCTTTATCGCTTCCAACTATGCCACCCACTCTTGGTTGAGCAGAAAATTAGTACCCCTTAGTTGTGCAAAAGGTGCAAAAGCAATGGACACAATACTTTATTTACAAGATTATCACAAAAACATTTAAAAAGCTGGATCCATATCCTTGCACACAGATTAAGTAACGCTCTCTGGCCCATAAAAATGCACTTAGTGGCAGGGAGATCCACCTTATGATGTTCGGGGTGGTTTCCCAATCGTCAGCGTTGCCACGTACTCCACTACAAATTCAAACCTGGGTTAATTCACATCAAACCCACCCCATTACAATAAACAGCATTCACACTTGTGCGATATCGCATAGAAAAGCACTCTCGATCCTGAAATGTTACCGTAGCACAAATAGTGAAACAGGCAAAGTACACGTGGCCATCATAACAGGCTGAGGATAGGGAATGTTTATTCTATTTATTTTGAATGTTTACCACAAGAAGTCCACTAGACTGAAGTGTGTAAAGAACTCAGGCTACTTGTTTCTGCTGCTGCATTCATTTAAGTTGTGGAGATGCGGTGCAGCAGAGGAAAAATAAGAAAAGAGGCAGTCAAGAACAGAGCGTTTATTTTCGTGTGTCTACAACACAGAAAGCCCGCGACTCTCGCTCGGGTATGCTCAGACAACCCTGCATGCATGAGCAAAGGTAAGAGAGGATGAATTCTGCCTAAGAGGTAGGAGCCCCTACACATGCCCCCCCCGAATTCACAAACACAGACAAGTCCAACTTGCGGGGAGGCCGGGCCACCCGACCGGAACGAGTCACAATAGGCTGGGGGGCTGGGCGCCCAGCTGTCTCTGGAGATGGCCCTGGCACACGCACAGCAGTAGGAGTGGGGGCCGCTGGGGTGTCCACGTCCAAATGGGCAGGTTTCAGACGGTCCACCGAAACCCTGTCCGGCTTGC
>JABFDZ020027222.1:0-10419 GCA_019775955.2 Pollimyrus isidori
CCCACACCATTACACCACCACCAGCAGCCTGCACAGTGGTAACAAGGCATGATGGGTCCATGTTCTCATTCTGTTTACGCCAAATTCTGACTCTACCATTTGAATGTCTCAACAGAAATCGAGAGTCATCAGACCAGGCAACATTTTTCCAGTCTTCAACTGTCCAATTTCGGTGAGCTTGTGCAAATTGTAGCCTCCTTTTCCTATTTGTAGCGGAGATGAGTGGTAGCCGGTGGGGTCTTCTGTTGTTGTAGCCCATCCGCCTCAAGGTTGTGAGTGTTGTGGCTTCACAAATGCTTTGTTGCATACCTCGGTTGTAACGAGTGGTTATTTCAGTCAACGTTGCTCTTCTATCAGCTTGAATCAGTCGGCCCATTCTCATCTGACCTCTAGCATCAACAAGGCATTGTTGCCCACAGGACTGTCGCATACTGGATGTTTTTCCCTTTTCACATCATTCTTTGTAAACCCTAGAAATGGTTGCGCGTGAAATTCCTAGTAACTGAGCAGATTGCAAAATACTGAGACCAGCCCGTCTGACACCAACAACCATGCCGCGCTCAAAATTGCTTAAATCACCTTTCTTTCCCATTCTGACATTCAGTTTGGAGTTCAGGAGATTGTCTTGACCAGGACCACACCCCTAAATGCATCGAAGCAACTTCCATGTGATTGGTTGATTAGATAATTGCATTAATGAGAAATTGAACAGGTGTTCCTAATAATCCATAGGGGAGTGTATATATGCATTTGATATCTTAATAAAGTGTCTTAATCTCAAATAAGAATGAAAACCAAAAACATTTCTGCTATTGAGGTTCTAGCTTAGAAGTCTAGTTACAAACCACAGCTAAATGCAAAGGAATATACATTATTATTGTTGAAAGATAGTCATATAATTATCCTAAATTCACAGATTACAAACGATTACAATTTTCAGTATCAGACCCGTCACTTTGTCTCCAGTTAACATACCTTTGCAGTTCAAAACTGGAAATTCTCAAGCATGCTTATTTCCATAAGTTCGGTATATCCATAAGGGCTTTATTTTCAAGACTGAATAGTCAAAATGCACAATTATATTAAATTAATATAAAATTAAAAGATATGCCGAAAACAGAATTTATCAACATTTATCAACAAATTTGATATTTATGTAAAAACGTGAACTCTGGGAAACAAAGATCATTGTTCGGCATATATAAAGCAGTGATCTGTCTTTTTTTTTTTTTTCTTAACTTGGAAGCAAAACATCCAAAACAACATGATACAAATGTTTGCAAAATTTCCTAAGCAAATAGGTAATTGACAGGGAGTTTTGCAGTCTGTGCAAGCTTGCGCCTCCAAGTCATTTGTTCTCAATTTTCAGCTAAAAAAAAACAAATGGAAGCGTGACTAGTGTGTACGAAGAAACGTGACAAATGCGTAGAGGAAGACTGTGTCATGGGGGAGGGGACACAAAAAGGACAGTACTGTACCAAATAAGAGTAATACAAAGGCTTTAAGAATCACACACAGACATGGACAAATCCAGACTGGGAAAAAAGTAACATTAACTAAAAAAAACCAATACAGTTAAATAGTCTGTTAAAGGAGTATATGCCCATTGTTGAAGATGGAATCAAAATAAGTCTATGTACAGACACTTCAATAAATATACATGAACGTACAGCTTATTTATAATTACAAGTTGACAAGCAGCTTCCTTTATTTGCAAACACATGTGGAAACCAAACTCTTCCAAAGAATTGACACTGAGTCAACCAACAACAGTTCCAAACACCCATACACCAACAGTGAATTGTGGGTGGGAAATGCTAAACTGCTAAAGACTGACTGTACCGATCAGAAGGCAAGCCACACTGCAAGAGTCGGGTATGACTCTATATAACCCAGTCTTGTCTCGTCTACAACCGCAGCAAATTAATGTCTTAATATGTAATTTACGGACATCGTAAATATTTGGAAGTTAAAATTAGTGCTTATATGGCCATCTGCGCGTCTAAACAAAAGCAAATAATTAAAATACAGCAACTATTTTAGGAAAGCATAAAAGAACTCATGGGCTGTATCATCTGCCAATTTTGATGGCATCACTCAAGGCAAGAATTGCACTTCCTTACCACAAAACCCAGACCCTAGGCCTTTTCACTCAATGTTTCTGCCCATTTCAGTCATGAATTCACCACCAGATCAGACCTCACTCACTGTCTAATACTACTGTAGAATCCGCTGACTTGGACATCATAGACTAGTTCTTTTTCTGCATGATATTTAGTAATGTGGTAGCAGAGGTGGCTCACTCCCTGACAGTACTCCCCATTCTGGCACTCTCATACCTTACAAAATCTAGAAATACAATGTTTTCCAAACCACATCCTGGACTGGGTCAGAAAGACCCAGGAGTCAGACAACACATGTTTCATGGCCAGGATACAGCCGAGATGGGATGCTAATAGCTTTAAATCTACTTTTATCATTAGCCATTCAAGAAGAAACAAGTCTGTCCTTTTAAATTAAGCTTGTTGAAGAAAAATTTAAAAAATCTCTTTCTCAGAGCCTGTTACAGATTATATCCGCCACATAGTTGAAGCAGTGCAATTGAAGTTAAATTAAAAACATTTCCAGCTCACGATAATTGCAAGGACAACCTATTATTCTTTAAGGTTTTCATTGCTCAAATTAGAGAAAATTCAAACATATTGTAGGATTCTGATTTCCCTATTCACTTCATGATATAAGTTATAATTTAACAATAGTAGAGAGGTATTATTAATTACATTATATCCACGGTCTATATGCATAATGCCACTGTCTTTCCTATCCTATATTGATATCATATACAACTTTAACTGATATAATTTAGAAAACAGGTGGCTGAAGCACACACAACACAATAAAAGATTCCATTATACTAAGGTTTCAGAGCTGCTCTCGAACACTAAGAACTACCAGTCTGTTTATTGTATCTGTCAGCCAATCAGGAAGCAAGGGCAAGTAAACCGGTTTAATCTGGTTCAGTCCTGTCCAAGCCTGCTGCATTACTCACATTTTGGGAGGGGGAGGGGGGACTGCAGTATAATTCTCTTGAGGTACTCTCCTCTGTTCATTTCTCGATCTCAAGCTTAAATAAGCCACCAAAAAAAGCCAAAAAATTTTTAAAAAGTATAATTTGAAAAATGAATCAACTATTATTCCAATCTCCCCTAAATATGAAAAATAACAGGCAATAAAACATCAGAAGACATGCCCATGTCTTTATGCAAAGTAATCAATAAAAAAATACACTAAACGGTAATTTTACCAAGGACTTGATAAACAAAAAAGAAACTACTGCAGGCCACAGAAGGACACAACCACAGTGCGTATAAAATTAAATCTTCACATTGCATTTACCATAGCTGTAACTTATTAATTAAAAATATTTCAGTTACATTATTGGGTTTTGTGACTGAACAGGTTTTTAAATATATAAATACAAACTCTGCTGCTAGGAATACAGTTTAGCTAGTAGACATTACAGAGTACTTCTATACTCAAGGGTGACCTCAAACATGAAGAGATGCTGAAGAAATGCATCTCTTTCAAATTCTGACGATACACAAATGAGGGCAACGTCTTGATCATGCGAGAAATTGAAAATAGAAAGAAGTGTGCATTACTATACAGATAGCTAGCCAGGAATTCTTAACACAACACATTAAGAGATTTTATTCATCCATATCTGCCTTTTCTGTGATTGTTCCTCAAAATGAATTCACTAACAAAATAAAAACACAGAAACCAGTAGCTCTGAGAATATGACCAACAGTGCTTGTGGCCAGTTATGCTATGCAAGTAAACGATTTTCCAGCTATTTACATTACAAGCTGCCTCCTTCGTTTACACGATTCTGTTCACTCTTTGATAGAAGTCATAGTTGCCAGTTGTATTTTTTTCTCAAACAGGCCTAACAGTTATAACTGCAGTGGCATCACTGGTGCATTGCAGCTAGAAAATACTGCAGTTGCAGTTTTGCAGTTGATATAAATAGCCATGTGCCAATCACCGTTACTCTCTCAAGCAACGTTACCAGTGATACAGCATAATTATAAACTAATTTTAATTTCTCATTAGTGTGACTGAGCAGGAATTCCATATGTGTCACCTCTAGAATTGCACAGAAATGGATGAATTAAACACACCTACTGCAGTAACACAGAAGTGTTGCAATGGGACAAACACTCAGGTCTACATTCCTGGCATGCACTGGTCACCCAGTACAGTGCAACAGCAAGCGAATAATCAGCCTGAATGCACTATGAGGAATAGATACCATTTATAACAAATAAAGGATCTTGAAAATGTCATTTAAGAGGGGATTAAGAGGCAGAACTCTTGGGAAATTTTTGCGTAATTTTTCGCAGTGCTCCAACACCCCTCTAAAAGATCAGTACTTGGTTATCTCTAATACCGCATTTCGTTAAATGATTGCATCCTTCTCCATTTTATCTCCTCGTCTGCCTGTTTGAATAAATGTTTCAAATATAAGCGTGCGCACGCACACAGAAGGTTAGCAGTGAAAGGTCTCTCCGCACTGCCATTTTAGTGCTCAACCACAGCAGTGCCCATCCCCCATCCCCGTACTTGCTGGCTGACGGCACCTGGACTCATTCCCTGCAGAGACTCAAAATGGCCGCCAGGGCTGCTGAAGGCAGCCAGGCTTGATCCCCAGCAGCTGCGTGCGCTGCACTGAGGGGCTCAGCCACTGGCAAGGCAAGCTGACTACAGTTCACTGGAATAGCGTGGAGTCCAGAGTAACGTTTTGTTTAGCGCTGTAGTTCTGCGCAACTGGTTTGTTCCCCCACCCACAGCTAATGGCAGAAAACAATATGTAGACTATAACATTTAGTTATTTCAATACAAAAAAAATGCTCAAAGTTGCCCACTTTTGCTGGTTAATTCATACTCTGTCTCATTCTAGACTCATTTCATGAAAGGGAGCGTTTCGTGTGGTTACTGAAGCTATTCATAGGACCCCAGGATTTGTTGTCGATTTTTTCATACTTGAGTCTGGTCCTTAAAGGAAATGGATTGATGTGAAGTGATCACCAATCCTCAAGGGGAGGACAGACATTTCCCAGGATCCCTTGTGTCAGAAGCCACAACTGTAGCTATTCCGTTAGAGTTCTTTTGCAATTCCTGCTCTTATGCGAGCTCATAACTGATTAATCCACACCACTGACTTTACAGATAATTTGAACCAAAGTAACAAGCAGATAGAGAGAGGACTATTATCCACGAACTGGTAACTAACCAGCGAGAAACATTCATGTCTTCAGCAGGCCTAGCAGGCAGTCCATCCATAGACTCAGCCATTTCAAGAAATTTGGTAAAAGGATTGTGGGGGGAAAACAGACAAGCTTCTTGCTCCACAACAGAAAGGAAAATTGTCTTATTCTGCTACACCATTGAAAACACCTTATAACAGTGCATTAAAAGTAACCGCATAAGGACGATATTTTACATTTAAAAAATATATTAGAAAACCTGCAGTAAATGTCAACCCACCAAAGGAGGGCACTTTGTAAATGATAAAATCAAGCATTTTATTTTTCACATCTATAAGAGGCAAGATTTACTTTAAATGGTTTGGAAATGCTTGGAAACTTCACCTGGTGTGATCCGTGATAAGTGAAATACCAGGGTCTGTATCAAAGTCCATCTCAGCAGTACTTCATTTAATTATCCGACTAAATCTCGTTCAGCAGCCAGTGTGGTGGTCAATGAACATTTCTGGACACAAATAACCTGTTATTGCACCTCCGTAATACAGAATCCAGACTAAATCCTAAGCCACACTTACTGCTGAGCATACAGATTTCAGTTATGAAACTGCATCAGGTAGAGCAAAGCCACAAGCACGTCTTGTATAATAAAGCAGTTAGTCGCCAGTGGGGCCGAAACGACACGACACATATGAATGCAGTGGAACGTGTCAGCACCTGCGCCCCCGCAGTCCAGGCCCACTGGAACAGCAGTGCAGATGTCAGCAGTTACCACGACAACCAGAATGAGAAAAATGCAGAGCCCTCGGTTTTGGACTGGCATTTAGATGAGTCATGCAGTGTGCACTGCATCCAGTGGCAATGCTTCACAAAGCCTCCCCCACCCCCACACCCAGGCATTGTGGGTTAAGTGTGTGAGGCAGGCCTATTAGAGGCCGGTGTGATTCTCAGTAGGCCCTTCAATCCATCATGCTTAAAGTGGACATTTAAAAATAACTGGACAATAAAGTTTCTGTATACACAGAAACCACTGGTAAATACCATGCATCAAATGTAAAATAATTAAATGATAAAATAAAATGGTCAAGGAAGGTCAATGAAGTAGAGCAGAAGAACCGATGATCAAATGCTGACCTTCCAGTGGTTCGCCCAAGACAGAGAATACCAGCATGCAAGTATCTCCACCATAATCAGGGTATAATTGAAGTTTTAATATACCAAAATGTTCAAGGCACTGTATATGTTAGCCATGACAGCTAAATGTTGCAATCTCTAGGTGTTGATTCCTGGGAGTGGAAAAAAAAGTTGAAGAGTAGTCAGGTCCAAAGGCACTGAGGTCTGCTGTCAGATGTGAAGAACCCTTAACATCATCCTCATTGTTATAAAAGGATGTTACTGCCATCAAGAAAAATGAGTATAGTTTGTTTTGCTCCACTAAATAAACACCAGCTGAATTTTATACCTGAAGCATACATCAGACTAACAACTTTACTGCCATAAACATACCAGAAGGAGGTGAAGCTTGACGTGCAGCAAGAGGGAAAAATTAGTCACAGTTAATTTTTAAAACAGCTCATAAAACAACAACAAGAAAGACCGGGATTGCTGTAGTCTGCCTCCCATGGCCTCCGGAATACACCAGGCTGTAAACCAATCAGCTTACAGGGTGACTGTAGGCATAGCAACAATCTGTCCACTCAAGTACCATTTTCACAAAACGTACGAGTGTGATAGACGACTATTATACACTGGCAAATAAAGAATATATAATCTCAAAAAAACAAAACAAAAAAGTTTAATAGATGAATTCCACAAATGGAAGGTACACAGAATAAAGGACAATAGCGACGAAAGGGTAAATAGTTTCTTATTAACCAATAACCATATGAAACAAACTACACTGGAAAACCTTTAGGATCCATGGGCGAACCAGTGATGTTCAAGGCGGCCACCATAGAAACACAAACATACAAAAACTCTAACACTCTTCACACCTTTATTCCCATAGCAAATTCACCAGGGAAAAAACAATTCAAGGAGGGGAAAAAAAAAAAAAGATCAATTCAGTGTCCAAATATATATCTAAATTTATTTACTAAAATACATGTCAGTTCATAACTCAACATAGCGCGAGAACACAGAGCGACTATGTACCATTCATAAAAACTTGAAATTATATTAATATACATTGAGCATAAAATACATAAAACTCACCGTTCTGCCGCGAACAGCCAGTAAGCGAGAAATATCCGCTTTTCTCTCTCTTTCGTAACGTTTTGCTAGCTTCACGTTGTGTCTCTATGTTCAGCTCAGTGAGTCAGCTGACTAAGTACCATCAACGCGAGGGTGATGTAGTCACACACGCAGGAATGGTGTCGCCAAAGACTACAACACAAGGCCTCTCTCCGTCAGTGCGCCTTCGCTCTGGGCAGCCAACAGTCAGACTAACTCTCCCCCTCTCTTCCTCTCTCCCGCACAAAGCAGCAAGGCAGTTGGGGGCAGGGCTTAGAGGGAGAGGAAGTGGGGGGGGGGGGAATGCGCACGAGGGAGAGACTAAATAAGCACCTCCCACCAGCTGTCTCATGTTACAAACACGCTACAGCCAGACACCAAATTAACTGGGTCTTCTTTCCCTCTTTTAGTTTGGAGATTTTACATTTAAAAGACATGCGATGATTCATGTCTGTGAGCTCTGCCTGTTAGCTTCATATTATTTTATTGCAGCTTTAAGATACACCTGCAAGAAGGGGCTTCATCACAGGAGTTACATAGGCTTTTTAGTCTTGAGAAATGTGCATTTGTTTTGCAGTTAGAGTATTCTGAACACTCCTCCGTTCCTTCTACAAACCCTCTCTCCCCTGCCATCTCCTGGAAGAACGATAGTCTGTCATGCCCCAATTAATCATTTAAACAGAAAACATACACAAGGAATTAACTACAAATAAAAGCACATGTAAAATTCACCAACAGGCCACAATTTCAAACAATGTATATACCGGTACCCTGATACACCTGCGAATCATCACTTAATTACATTTCTCAGCTCACAGTTCAAGTTGTTACTGATTTGCTGGACAGCCTGCCTTTCTTTTTACCCACCACCCCATTTTCCACCTTCCTCCATCTCCGTGCTTCACCTCAGGCCCATTTTCTCCATGTCATACACATGCTCTTTGAAGAAAGAGAGCCTACTGCTCTAATTACACTCTGTGGCCAAGCTGCCGTCTCCACCCAAAGCATGCAGCCTTCACCCATTTATAAAGCTGATTCGAGGTATTCAGGTTAAGGACTCTGCTTAGGAGCCGAACGGTAGGATCCCAGCCGGAACACAGACAGACAACCTCCAGGTATGAAGTCCGCCACGCTACCTGCTGCTTTCCAGCTTTAGCCACCTGTGTGAATAAAAGGGTCATCTGAGTGCCATCTGTTCCATTGTGTGTAAACGTCAGAGTAACAACACAAACAAAAACACACGTTAAAGGTCCACGCACCCCCCCAACCAAAAATGGAACAGTCTGTTGGTGCTAGTAGGTAACTTGCCTCAGGTGACACTGACACCCTGTGTACATACATGTATACTCATACACACACACACACACACACACACACACACACACCTCTTTTTGTCTTCAATGTTTTACTGTGAGTTTAACTTGTACTGCATTTAAGGTCAAACGAAGGCCTGTGCTACTTTTAAAGATGGACCCGGGCCTGACTGCCCGTGCACAGAAGGGCTGCAATTCAAAATGGCTCGGAATGAAAAGCAGAGCTGCGTTCCTCCCACACGCCCCACTAAACACCGTCACTGGAACCGCGGGCTGAGATTCATTCACACTCAAGGCACAGCTGGAGCCACCGCGCACGCTAGTGCTGCTCGACAAGAAGCAGCGCACGTGAGCGGCTCAGAGACGGACGAGAGGGGGAAATGGGGGGCGGCATGGCGGTTAGGGGGACAGGTAAAGCAGAGAGGAGAAGTGAAGGGAGGAGGAGCTTATCAGAAGCGTGATGGGAGGAGACTGTACGGTGCTGTTGCATAAGAAAACCTGATGCAAATACAGCACTTTTACAGATCACTGCAAATAACCAGCTTCAGTCCAGCTAAGTGGTTGTCTAAAGAGAAACTACTGAGCACGGCATATGATTTTTGTTCAGGTGAAAAGCATCTCAGTTTAAATATAAAACTCAACCATAACTCACTTTAATGATTATTTAATATTCATGGCTTCTGTTTATATCGATTCTTTTTGCTCGCATTTCTCACTACATGGTTAGGGAGAGTAAAACGTATTATATGAATAAATTAATAAACATAATAGCTGACTGCACAAGAATTATATGAAAAGGGATTTTTTTGCATTGCATATAAGAATAACTATTGATTCAAATTCAATTCACAAAAAATAAATTAAAAAAAAACCACAGCACCGATATCTCCAAGTCAGCCATTTTGTGCGTTTCAATCCCTTGAAACCACCTCCCAATGAACCTAAAATGTCTGCCGCTTTGCCTGGAGTTCCACCACTGACCTATAGATGGCTCCACACCAGGACTCACAAAAAGAAAAACAATTACATTATCGTGTAAAATTTCTTTTACAACTTTAACTAACTGTAATTACACATTACCAGTTGACAGTATTAGACAGCTTTCACAGACAGTTTTCATCTTCAGAGCATTTTGACCCAAATACAATAAAGTTCGGTTAAATTCAAACTAATTAAGGATTACTCTTATAGGGAGAAAAAAATAAGGGTTAATGCTTTTATTATACTTCGTCTCGACTGAAGTACGTTAGCCCATAAAAGTTATCATTCCTAAAACCTATACACTCAGTTTAAACTAACAAAAGAGTCTGAAATCAAACCCTACATATGCCTTTGTTCATAATAACATATGCAAGAAACAAATACAATGGAGTTTGTTAACATATCTATCTGGAGAAAGTTTAAAATAGGTCAATGGCAGCTAGGCCAAGCTAGGTGCTGCGCTGTATCTCGTGCACTGCAAGGAGAGCTGGGAATAGAAAGCACACGACTGTCTTGCTCACTGGCTCCTCCCCCCCCCCCCACCGCACTGCCCTGCGCCCCGCCCCCCGCACACCCACCCGGGTCCGCAAGGGGGAGGGAAAAAGGGAGGGCGGAAGCCAGCGACA
>JABFDZ020027223.1:0-27637 GCA_019775955.2 Pollimyrus isidori
ACCACATACATTGTGGGCATTACCTTCCCTTAAAGTACCAGGGTGCTTTTACCCATCTTGGGGTGCCATACACCACATGAAGCTTATGACTTCCTCCAGAAGAGTTCCATTAGTGATTCAAGCAAAATGCTTTCAGTGCTCATAGTGGGTGGGGTTACTGCGCACTGTCATTCACATATTGCAATTTCCATGGAGTTAATGAAGACGTTGACTGACAGCACACCTTAATCCTACCTAGGGTTTGAAGCCTCAGCTTTCTCATTACCTCTAATTTCAAGTAAATGTGCTACCACCAAATGACATCTGACATAATGAAATCTTTAGTCACTCTTAGAAGCCTTCAGTTTGAGAATTCAGGAAATCTCACTATATCATTATATATTTATGTGTGTGTCTGTTTGTGTGCATGCGTGTGTGTGTTTTTGTGTGTGGATTATGTTTATATTACATTGTGGGGACCAAATGTACCCCACAATGTGATTAAAAAACTTGTTTCTTGATGTTGTGGGGACTATTTTTTCAGGAACACACAAAGATATGTGTATGCAATCAAAGAACTAAAAAATGTTAAAAATCTAAAAGCACCAAAAGTCTTGAATTTAGTTAAGTTGCTTAAGGTTGTCATATTGGGATTAAAGTTTACCATGTAGAAATGAATGAATGGAGAGTCTCCACAGAGATGTAATTATAAACCTGTGAGTGTGTGTATGTGTTACTGTACGTCCAGCTCCGTCCGATCCTCATGTGTGCCACGCCCACCTCGTTCCCTCTCGTTTTCGCTGATTGTTTTCACCTGTCTCTTGTTCCTGCCTGCCTGTTTTGTGTATTTAGTCTGCATCACCATAACTTCCGGCAGACTTGTCATTGAAGTTGTCTTGCCGTTGGTCTGCCTATGACCTATCTCGTCCAAATAAACCCCGTCTGCCTGTACTCCTGGCTGACTTCCCTCCTTTTCGCTGCTCGCTAACCAACGCATCATAACAGTATGTGTGTGTGTTTTAAGTTTTACAAATGGGTACATTTCCAAAGTGAATCATATCCATTTTGTCAAATTGAAAAACAATCCATTTTTTGATGCAAATTACCGAATTAACTGAAAGGTATCAACTTCACATAGTTATTAAAACTATAACAATGAAAAACATACAACACAGTCACTTTTCTTTGAACTATTTATTAAATTGACTATAATTATAACATTTTCCCCAAAATATTTTATCCACTGCAGCCTTTTTTACAAAGTGCAACACATTCAAATGCAGAAATAATATATTTTAAAATCTTGTGCACAAAAGCTAATCAGGGTATGGGACACCTATGTGAACATGGAGCAGTGAACACACCTCATAAAACTCCACTTCAGTCTTGAAATATCTGATAAAGTTTGCCTCATATTGAGTATTGTTTTTTAACAGTTGTAACATGTCTTAATAAAAGCACGGCAAGTGGTTTTTAATCACAGATTATTGATGTCCAGTACGGAGACACTGATGTACACCAATATTTTTTGTGATTCATTATTTGTTTTAATGTTATTAATTGCTATGAAAACAGCCACTGTAATGAGATATTGGTTCAACAGTTCTGGACTCTTGCACATCCCTTGTGTTTCCAGATTTATTTACTGGCAAATTTAAATTAATTTTTGAATGTAGGCATGCACACTTCACATTAACTTACAGTCAGGTGCCCAGAGTGTCCATTCATAGCACAATAACTGATATAACTCTCAAACAGCAAGAGACAGAGACAGTGCGCAACATACATACCTTGTGCACACAACATATTAACAAACACAATTTTTGGAACTGCATGGGCTCTGGATCATTATATTTAAGAACCAAAAAGAGGGCAAGATGTGATTTAAAATGCATCTTTAATGGGCGCTGATTGGCTTAGAGGGAATGTTGCATTTTGTATCTAATTGGAGTTGTGTTTAGTAGGGGATATAGGGAGATTTCAGGATTTTCTGATGCTGGATGTCATAGCTACTTCATAGACATATTTTGACTGATATTAGTAAAATGGAGTGTGATGCACTTTGGAAATAAACTCTTCAAATACAGGTGTATTAATTTGTAGTTTAACATAATGTGGCTCACAGAAAGAATACAAATGCTTTTGCAAAAGTACTCAAGGAGCCTTTGACAATTAAAAACAACCATACCTATGACACTATATAGAATATAGATATACTATAGATCCTCCCATGCGCCATGCCCCCTCACTACCTCGTGTGGAATCCCCATATTGCCAGCTGTTTCTCGTTGTCCTGTGTATTTAAGTCAGCGTTCGAGTATGTTTCCCTAGTCCTGCCATTTACGTTACTGCCTGCTTTTTCTTTGTGTTCAGTGTTACTTTCCTAATAAACCCCTCATTCCCCGATGCTGAGACTCCTGCTCTTGCTTCCCCTGTGCCATGCCTCCCTGAAGTGTGACAAATGCTTTTGACTAGCGGTGAAAAGGATTCATTTTTCTAAGAAAAAAAGGAAATGATTTTTTTCTTGATTTTTCTTCTTTAGAAGATAATGTAGCAAGGATTCATGGAGTTTACTTGACAAGGACAGAGAGTTCCAGCAGTAGAGTACGATGTTCCTTTTGGCACACAATCTGGCAACCTTCCGGATACAAATTTACAAATGCGACTGCTTGTCACTATGAAATCATCAGTGAAGAATAGGAAGAACGGAGCTTCTGATTCACAAAAGGAGTAAATTAGACTGTATATGAAAAGCCAACAAAAGAACAGAGTTTCTGCTTCAATGAGTGTCACTGAGCCAGATTTACAGTGTTAGAGGACCCACATTTTAAACTGCATATAGCAATCAGTCGTTCAATCACTGCATTTTAAATGAATTTTGTTCTCAACCCTTAGTTTTTTTGTGGGAAAAGACACAATGATATATTTTCAATTTGTACTGTGGGGACAAAGATTGGAAGTGAAGAATGTGAAGATGTGTATGGAATGTGAATGTAATGTGAAGGCCACAGTACAGTATGCCCTCAGAAAGAAAGGTCAGAGACCTAATGGACACCTACCACGGCACACAATTACTTATCATTGGAGACAAGGGGTGATTCATGTTGTGTTTTCAGAAATAAAACAGCCTTTGCTTTACTTTCAGGCAGACCCTGAAAAGAATGCAACTTCAATTATAATCCTTAGAGTGTTATGAGGAAGAAAGACTTGTCACAAAATCCTGGTAATGTCCAGATTGACAGCAGCAGCTTAAATAAAGATCGATTTTGGGTAGAACACTTGAATTCATCATGTTCTACATATGCTGCTATAGGGGAATTTGAAAAATGATTTAAATGACCTTTTGAGATTTAGGCTTCAATTTCTCACATACAGTACAGCCCTGCATTGTGACGCTTATTAAGAAGTTTCAATGACATGAGAGTGAGGCTTGTTTCCTGGCCCAATCAGGCCTTTCTCTGCACTGCTATGCCCCCAGAGGTGTGAAGCCCATTCTGTGCCGAAAGAAGGGGCACGCACTCGATTCAGGGTCCCCTAAGCCTATAGTACATTCCACATTATTTATCACCTTCCTGGGCTGACACTTTCATTAATCCCGCAAACAATTATTTTTCAGAATTTTAGCATAAAATATCTGGAAATATTGAGTTTTTCGGTAGTCCCATTAATTTTTACATTTATTGTTATATTAATCTCCATTGTTATTTGTGTGTAGATAGCTGTCATCTGATTCCAGTGTGAAAGCCTTCAAATAACCATATATATATATATTGCATGTAAAGAGTAAATAGACTGACTATGGATTCATATTCAGACACTGTGTAATAGACTTGTGCTTTGGCCAAGCACCTTGGTCGGCACGGTAACGAGAGTAAGCCTGTCGTTTGTTATCTTCAGGAGGAGGTGGAATCAGGTGGGATGGTGCCACTCACAGACCCTGACTGCCAATGAGCTGGCAGAGGCTCTGAAGGTTTATTGACTGTGGGGAGAGGTAAACTTCTCAGAATCCTGGAGCCATCATAATATTCATCACACTGTCAGCCGTGCGGGAGTTGTTGCCTGTTTGTCAAGTGTTTCAACTACATCTGAAATGTTTTAAAGATTACACTCTGAATCAATGCTGACTACATTGTGAAATATTCACATGGAGCATGATCCAATCAGTTATAAATCTTGACAGTTATAGATTTCCCCTTTTTCCTCAAAAAAAAGTAACTTATTTAAATGAGCTGAATTTCCAAGTCATCCGACTGTTGTTCAGGCTACATTGAACTAAGACAACCAGGAGAGACATCAAAGTTAAAAATACTGAATATTTAAAAGGTGAGGAAAAGACTACATTGATTTTTGATTCAAAGAGCTGAGAAAGTTGGAAATAGCTGTCTATTCAAAATCTTGTTTGTGAGGGAAAGTTATCACTGTTTCCACCAATAAGGAATTTCTGCAGGATCCAGGACTCAGGACTATTTCCCTCAATGGAAAGTTGTACTCGCAAGATTACATCTCCGCAAATAATAACCCTCAGTATCAAGGTCTCGAAACACCCTAGTCAATACCATGCATGGCTTGCTACCTAGCCCACTTTCTTGAGGAATATTATGAGACCCTCTGAAGCAGCACAGCTAAACAGAAGATCACATCACTCGCTCCAAGTGAGTTGTACGATGGGAAATAAAGCCAAAAGTCATACTCCAGGGAATTTAAAAGCATATCAGACACTCAGCTAATAAGTGGAGGAATAGAAACAAAACTTTGCACTATGATGAGAGTCTCAAGAATTTAAGTATTTGCTTTGCAGTACTTCACAGGTGTACAAAATCAACCTGAATGGTTGTTAATGACAAGAATCTGACGATTGGGGTGGTATGACATGAGCCCAGAATTAACTTTTTTCTCTAAATAGACTTGGTATAACAAAATTATTTGGGTATAATGATTTAGGTGAAATTTAATCATTTGTACTAAGAATCACTTGTAATAAAAACTAAATAATGTATGTAATGAAGTAATGAGCAGAAAACTGCAAATTAGGGCTGGGTGATATCTAAAAAAATAATGGGCCTTATTCACCAACAGTTCTTACGAACAAATTCGTTTTGAAACCCCACGTACGTACTTTTTTAATGAAGATTCTGGACATTCACCAATGTTTTCTTATCTGAATTTGTTCAAATACGTATCTGCGCTGGATAACACCGGCAACCATGCACTTTGTCAGCGGAGCCTGTATGTCAGCTATAGCCGAACAAAACTGCAGCTAAAAGTGGCGCTGGAAACTAAATTGTTTGTCCGTCATAAGCGAAATTCCATTAAATGCGAGTCCGCTATATTCAATACTTTTTCTGCATTTTCTTAAAGGCACACGGCCGGGACCAGCGGACCTTGTCCATTATAGATTATATTCCGTTATAAGTAATACCACTATAACGGGATTTTATTGTATCAATACTTCTACTTCAGCATTACTTTAGTTTTTTTCCCACTTGGTGGCAAGCAGCTCACAGCCATTATTTACAGCTACTTCATTATTCCAGTTGTAATGGAAAGGATAATAGCGAGTCATTGAACACACACACACACCAGAGCATGTGAGCGGAGCGTGAGCGAGGAGCGGAGTGAGCGGAATTTGGTCAGAGCGCGAAGCCGTTTTTTAATTAAGGCTGGAGCGGTCACTTTGTCTTGCTCCAATTTTGCTCCGATACCACTCACACTACGATTCTGAGGCATGCCCAAAACTTATGTAAGATTATAAGCACAAAAATTCAAATGGAAATTCGTTTTGCAATTCGCAATTCAATATTTAATCTGAGCATTTAATTTGAAAATACATTTTGCAATCAGCAATTCAATGTGCAAAGTGCGTATGCAATCCTTAATTCATTTCAAAAGTAGAATAACAAGGCACTGAATTGCATTTTGTATTGCCATGGGTTTTCTTCGCGATTTTAATTCCCAACTGTTAGACCGCTCATCAAGGTGGACCTTCATTAATGACATCACTTCCTTGTTCAGGGCCTCACCAGCATTCAGCGGATTTGTTCGCAAATATTTGTGCCTTAGCAGATGACATGTGTCATAAGTTGCTTTTGTTCTCACAGTGGGTAGAGGAACTTTCCATCTTAACTGGACTTGACACGGAAAGGGTGCAAACTAATCCAAGCAGTCAGTGAGGCGTAAAGTGGGGAGACCCGCCATCGAGATACCTGTGGTGGCCATTGAGGGCTACCTCTATGGGCTGATATCTGTGCTACTACAAACTGAATATGAATTGTGTATACTTGAATCTGCAGTTGTCTCATTAAAAAACTCAATCTGAGTTTATTAGCTGAATCTGAATTCAGATTGAAAATTTAATTTCAATTTATTGAGGAAAAGTAATCGACCACAGGTTCACAACGCAACTGATTTCCACGTTTATGACAGTTGTGTATGTTGGGGTAAAGTGGAGGCGAGTGCCAGGGTGTCGCAAGAGTTAAAAACAAATTCAGAACTCTGAGAAAAAAAGTCAAAATTTCTGAGATTCAAGTCAGAATTCTTACTTTAAAGTCAGACTTCTGAGAAAAAAGTCAGAATTCAAACAATATTTTTATGGTGGCCCTAATCCTCTTCCATAGCTCTTGGGATCAGTTTGTGAACCGTTCATTTGATTCACAGTGTCCAAAGTTTCAATTCGTTCATTGAGCAGGCTCTTTTGAGTCACCGAGTGTCCGAAAACCTGTAACTTCGATTTGTTGATCGAACAGGCTCTTGGGGAGTTGCCTGAGAGCGTATATCAATAGACTCAAACAGCAACTGGAGTCTTTAACTCACATTTCTGCAGAAAAAACGTGTAAATACATTTGAAGACATTTAATTTAATGTAAAAGTGTTTTATTTGACGTTTTTTGTTATTGTTTAGTATTACTTTATTATGTTAATATAAAAATTCTGATATTCTGATAATTTGTTTTTAAAATATTTGCAAGCATATTATTGTGCACAAGTATAAGTGACTGAACCACGGGTACTATTACACAGGTATAATAATAATACATTTCTGCAGTAAATGTCGCAACGGTTCTTGGGATCGGTTAACAAACTATTCGTGTGATTCACCAACCGAGTGTCCGAAAACCCATAAGTTTTGATTCGTTCATCAAACAGGTTCTTTTCAGTCACCCAGTGTCCGAAACCCCGTAAAAATCATAAAAGTGTGAAAAACAATGCCCAGATAAACCGGATCTCTCTATACTACTTTTCATTGCTGTACACGCTTGATAAACACAGGTCAGTGCAGACAACAAATCTGGTGCCATATTTATGGAGTTTGGTTAACCACGTAGTCGTGTCTGATGACGAAAATTGCGACAGTCGCCCACTGTGGACCCTTGCAGCTAGTCAATTTCCTTGCACATGAGCAGTTGACATGCACCAACGCACATGACTTCCACTGAACATAATAATCCGGGTTGCATGGTCACCATCCAGCACAAATCCCTGATGTTAAAATCTACGTCACCCATCCTACGCATGGACCAAGATCACACATGGAAAAATGAACTATGAATTGCCGTTAATCCTACCAACACTGGAGCTAGGCAAATATCACTGCTGGGGCCCCCCATCCGAGGCAAGGTGAAATTGGCTGGTAAGTCGGTGCCCCCTCAGATTTGGCTCCCTAAGCAACTACCTATGTCACCAATATGACTGATCATCCTACTTCCACTAGAACTTCTATAATCCCTGGATCAGCACTGAATTAATTGATTGATAAGCATAATAAACTAGATAAGAAAACTCATGCCTAGGGAGAATATTCATGCATAAAATTTAAAAGTGATGGGATTATACTTCATCATAGATACTTTTACCAAAATTGTAATTATGAGTTACCTACCAAGAACAGTCTATTTATATGTAGTAAAATGACTCTTTTTGCTACAATTACGAAGCATCTTGCATTCTAAATTTGTCATGATAAATTTGTCATAAGAAATAATGGAAAACCAATTAATTGGTTCCCAACACCACAAATGTACACCTTTTTAAGTATTTAAACACAAATTGATAAAACAAGAAGAGCATTTTTTTCTTAATGGCTTTCAAAACGATAAATCTTATCCCAACATTACCCCTGTCCTGCCCCAATCGTCCGCTCTTTCCGTGTAGCACGCCCCCTCGTTAACCTCCTGTGGGATCCCCATGTGATCAGCTGTTTCTGGTTGTTGTCATTAGTCCTCTGCATGTATTAAGTCCGTGTTTCAGTTTGTTTCTCCAGTCTGGTCATTGTGTGCGTTCAACTTGCTTACAGCAATGGCTTAAACTTAAAGCAATGCATTCTGATCCTGACGCCATGCATTACAGTTAGATGCATTGCGACCTCTCACCTGGCTGCACAAACTGGAACCACCTCCATGATGACACACCTTTGCCCTTATTGGCTGAAGAGTTTAGTTACACCCATAATATTTGTATCCCAGGCAGTTCTGATGCGTAATCTGCTATTTCTCCCAAATATCATGTAAAGCAGTGAGAACTGGTTTTCAGATAATTTACCTGGTAAAATAAAGTTTAAATAAATGACATAAATTCTCTAATAGTACACGTAAGTTAGTGGTTTAGTTATTGTTATCTTCCCACAATTATAAAGTCGTCAAATTAAGGGCTGCCACATCACATAACAAGGTGATGCTCCTGTTAGAGCTATTGCCATTCTCATTGTTCTCCATCTTGGTTCGGTTTGGTTTGCCTAGTTTTACTGTAATGCCAACATGCACAATTATTTAATCTTACTTCAAAAGCTAACAATCTCAGTTGTAAGGGCTGTGTGGAGCTGAAATCAAACTCAAGAACACGGGAACACAAATGCAAATAATCAAACTATGACAGAATATCTATCCATCAATCTTTCGTGCTATTTACTTTCAAGCCTATTGCAAAATAGTCTAATCACTGTCAGGGGAGGCGTAGGAAACCCACAGTGAACATTTACACTCCACAAACAGAGCCATCTGCAGAAATCACAGCCCTGGTCTACAGTACTAGCCAGTGAGCCATTCATGACAGAACATGTTTGTGCTGGTCTTATGCTGTATACAGTACTAATCTGAAGTGATAAATAGTGATTAAAATATCAAAAGTGGCATTTTACAAGAAAAGCCTGTTTGTACAAGAAGTCATTTAAAGTCTGAAGTATACTTGTATGCAGAGTTTTATTTAAGTTTGCATAGGTGAGTATTGCTGTATGACATGCCATGCCCTATAATGTTGTCATGGATAAGCAGCTGGATGGATGGATGGCTTGATAATAATTAGGACATGTTTCTATCTGAGACTCCTGGCCTGATTAATGAAAATCCCACCTCCCTTGTCAGCTGTCTTTAAATCAGAACAGTTATTTACTAGATTCCAGACTCCTAAATTCTACATCAATTAAACAAGTGTCATGACTGCTAAATTAGACACACTACAGTCGGTTGCTTCCATGAATTCAACAGGGAGACCATTTACAATTATAATCCCTCCAAAACGGGCTAGAACATTTCCTTCTGCACTGCAATAATTGGAACATAAACCTCTATTTTTACTATCTGTTCTGGAACATGATTTGAAATGTCATTATGAATCCATTTTCAGAAATTAAGAGTTAATTGTCGCTAATCTGTACCCAGTACAGCACTGATCATCAACTGGCGGCCCGTGGGCCAAATCCGGCCCGCTGAGCCGTTCAATCCGGCCCGCGACTGGATTCCAAAATTGTGAGGATCAAATAGAAAATAGTGGTCCACACTATTAAAGCAACTAAAAATAACAACTGAGTCTCTTGTCAGAATAATGGAAAAAGTATAAACATTAAACATAATGTTAAGACAAAATTAGAGTTTTATTTGATTTTCTTCTTGGGGGTCCGGCCCCTGCAGTACAGCCTTGCCCTGAATTTTCACTGTTGCTAATGTTGTTGAATTAGTTCCGCTAATATGTGATAGGCAAATCCTGGAAGGTGTCTGTATAGCTTTTAGTTAGAAACTTTGAAAATGTTGCTCCGTAGAGGAAAGCACTTGACATCCAGTCCAGGTATCCCATTTGATTTATTTTGGAAATGCTTACTTTTTATAGGTGCAATGAAATGAGATCTGAACTGGAAATGCACTCCATGTCATTCTGATATGTATGTATCTATCAATAACCCAATCCAACTCAAATTTAAAGCAGAATTACCAAGTAAATAATAAAGTTGTAATAAATTCACGTTACACTTACTTTATTTTTCATGTTAAAATCTTGTGATCTTAAGTTACCCAGTGCCTTGCATGGTTTTTACACCGTGAATAAATGCAGTACTAGAGGGCCCAGTATTATTTGTGTTATTTGCACAGTCTGCTCTCTATATGCACTGTCCTGCAGCACTGATTACTTGTACTATTTGCACTGAGTCATTGTTGTTGTTGTATTGTGTTCTGTTTTTCATTTATTATTTATCCCTCTAACTACATTTATAGGTCAGTGTCCAGCCAAAACAACACTATATGCGTATCCAAACTAGGGGTATTGGCAGGTTTTGATTATTTGATTATTTTGATTATTTGGGGTTCCTACCTCCCCCCCTCCCCCCTCAAATGTGAAAACTCAAAAGCCAAATCCTGCAGGCCCGAGGCAGCAATGGTCCTCCAGTATGGAGCCTATCCTCAATACTGTCCACACCTCTGCAAATTTTCACAAAGTTTCCGCCGTTGATATAAGTGTAAGTGGTCAAGGTTACAAGAAAGTGTCTAAGAGGTACATTGGTGAAATTTCATTTTGGTAAAAGAGTTTTAACACATGAAAAGATGTTGATCTTCCAATATTAACATAGAATAATATGACACTGGATATTACACAACAGTTGGGGAAATAACAAGAGAGAAACAATCTGTGCACATGCTATGAAATGCAAACATTTCAGTTAGATTCAGGAGCCCAGTCCTCAGGGACCCCAGTCCATGTTTTTGCTGCCAGCTGGGGGGGGCAAAAATGTGTTCTGTCTGCGGATACAATACCCAAGGACCAGGTTGAGAGACACTGCTCTTACATGTTGATCTAAGCAGAAGTAATAGCACAAAGTCATAGCAGCTTAGGAGGAAGATGTTGGGTTAGACAAGGACATGGCGCAGGGAGGGAAAATTCTTCTGAAAGGGTCTCTCCACCAACATTATTTATATTGGTGACCAAGTGGAGAAGTCAGTGCTTGATGCAGAGACCAACAGTAGCCCACATCCCATTGAGCTTCCAGAAGTGGCCTTTGATTTCAGAGCATAAAGCCTGACTCGTTCTGATTTAAGCTGGGTAACAATACCTGTACCTCTTCATGGCTTTTCATACTGTTCCATACTGCAGAAGGGCTGCTCAGCTAGTGGAGGAAGTGTTCAATAGCTCTATAAGGCCAGTGAGTAAGCTTTATAATTCCAAGTAGCTTCTTTTCAGTTAATCTGACCTGTGGTCTATTGTATGCTTTGACATAGTTGTGAATGACAGAGCACTCTGCGTTATCAAGACCTATGCTCATCCAGCTGTGTCGCTCAGACACGACACATGTTAGCAAGTGAACGTGGCCCCGGAGTCCCGTCTTCTAATTGGATGCTCCTGTAACAGTCCTGCATGGTCCACAGCAGGCAACGCCTGCGCAGGCAGTGCACATCAAGTCAGTGAATGAACTCAGCAGTGACTTATTTACAGATGTATGATTGCATTGCTTAAAAATCTGTTTGTTCCACTCACAGACTCCATGGCGGTGTTTACACTCTGCCATCCATACTGGGTGCAAGGTTTTATGAAATGACAGGGGAGGATTCATCCGTTCTTACAGACACAGTTCTGAGCACCAATTATAGAAAGACCGTCTGTTATACCAGCACAACACTATAACCGCTCCATGCTTGATTTTCAGTAGCTCAAGCAGGTTGTCACGTCCCGCGTCGTCCGTCCCGATTCCAGCCCTGTGTGTTGCCACGCCCACCTCCTGGATCATGTCCCCCCTTAGTCTCCTTTGCTCAAGGCTAAACAGATTCAGCTCAGCTAACCTCTCATCATAAGACATTCCTCTAAGACCAGGAATCATTCTTGTAGCCCTATGTTGCACCTTTTCTAAGGCAGCAATGTCCTTCTTAAGGTATGGTGACCAGACCTGCACACAATATTCTAGGTGGGGTCTTACAAAGGAATTATATAAATGTAACATCACCTCTCTTGACTTAAAGTCCACATACCTAGAAATATAACCCAACATTCTATTGGCCTTTTTATTGCTTCCCCACACTGGCGAGAGTGGGACATAGAAGCATCAATGAGATCACACTGAGATCTTTCACGTAATCAGTTACCTTTATTTCCGTGGGATCTATAAAATATCTGTAATTTATATTTCTGCTCCTGCATGGATTACCTTAAATTTATCTGTGTTAAATTTCATCTGCCAAGTATCAACCCAATCGCTAATTAAATCCAGATCCCGCTGTAGCTGCTGAGTTGCTAGTTCAGTGTCTGCTACACCACCCACCTTGGTGTCATCTGCAAATTTCACCAGTTTACTGTATATATTGGTGTCAATATCATTAATGTAAATTAGGAACAATAGTGGTCCTAAAATTGAACCCTGCAGTACCCCACTATGAACACAGGCCCACTGTGACATTGTGCTTCTAATAACTACCCGCTGCTTCCTGTCAGTTAACCAGTTTTTGATCCAAGCTCCCACAGTTCCTAAAATCCCTGCAGCTTTGAGCTTTAGCAAGAGCCGTTTGTGGGGGACAACAAAGGCCTTCTGGAAATCTAAGTAGATCACATCGTAGGCCTTTTTGTGATCATTTTCACTTGTAGCTCCCTCAAAGAACTCAAGTAGATTCGTTAAACAGGATCCATGTTGGCTATCCCTTAGAATGTTAGTTGCATCCAGGTAACCTACCATTTTCACTTGGATTATAGCTTCCATTATTTTTCCAGTAATGCTAGTTAAACTGATTGGCCTATAGTTTGCTGTATTACTTCTATACCCTTTTTTGAATGTGGGCGTTATATTAGCATGCTTCCAATCAGAAGGTACCACACCCGCAGATAATGATTTCTGGAATATTAAATTTAAAGGTTGGCTAATAATATCCCTCATCTCCTTTAAAACTATAGGTAAGATGCCATCAGGGCCCTGCGATTTATTTATTTTGAGTTTAGCTAGGCTTAGTACCACAACAGCCTCAGTTATATATACATATATTGGTCATAGACGACGCTGTATTCGTACTAATTGGCAGTAAGTAACTTGTGTTCTCTACTGTGAACACTTGTGAAAAATAATCATTAAATTCAATTACTATAACAATGTCTTTTTCAGTTATAAGCCTCTTTCTATCCCGCAAATTGGTGATTTCAGCTTTTAGAGCTATTTTGGAGTTAAAGTATTGGAAGAAACCTTTATTGCCATTCTTAGCCTCCAATGCAATTTTTCTTTCTACATCCCTCTTGGACTGTCTAATGTTATTTTTTTAACTTTTATTTAAGTGACTTAAATACTCCTGTTTAATTTTGCAATCATTAGATATTTACCAATTGTGGAACAGAGCCCTTTTCCTCCAGAATTTATTCCTAATTTCCTTAGTAAACCACCTTGGTTGTCGTTTCCTAGATTTAGTTTTGCTGGAAACAGGTATAAAGTCATCTTGCACTTGCAACAATGTGCTTTTAAAAACTTCCCATGCCTCCTCAGCACATGGTATCATTTGTACCTTATCGACAGCCATTAATTTAAGGCAGGGTTTTTTTGTGGTTGATGTGAATCTTGATTTGAATAAAAGTACAGGGCAGTAATAATCTATTTTTTTAATTACATTTTTTATAGAATATTTTACTAAGGTTTTAGTGGGCTTGGTATAAATGTAATGAAATATGTATAATGCATAGTTTTATCATAATTTTTATTTAGTAAAAAAAAGGCAAAGTTGCAGGGAGTCAAGGAACTTTGGTGCCATAGGTTGTGTTCTGTTCAGCTTCAGTCCAAATAAACAGAGACTGGCGACTTTGCAGGGTGAGGAAGTCGGCCAAGCAGCATGAGTGTCCTCTGCTCCCTCCCTCTACCAGAAGAGAACCATCAAATAAAAATCATACCTCTCAGGGTTTTACAGTCTGCAGTGTTGGGGAGAGGGAGTCAAAATATCCAAAATGCAGGGGCTCAATGGCCAGATGGTGCAATCATGGAAGTCCACCTTTTTGATCATCTAGTTAGGATCAGTGTTCATTGAAGGATGTAGATGGGATAGTACAGATGGGACAGGTGTGTATCCCAGGGAAGGTATACACAAAAATACATATAGAATGGGGAAACAGGTTAATCACCGAATGTGTTTCTTTAGACTGCAGAGAAAAAAAAAACAAATAGCTGATGTCATTTTCGAGATGACAGCCCCAAAAGAACAGAAGTTACTGTGATATCATGTGCTTTACAGCAAATGGAAAACAACAGTGAGATGGAGACAGAGAGGAATGTATAATAGACTGAAAACTGTGGGCTGCTGTTGTGAAATGAGGAACTGTATGTAACAGTTTTTTTTTATTAAATGATGAAAATTGTGATGAAAAGAGGACACTGTTATAAAAAATAAGCTTGGACTTTTTGATTATGATCCTTACTTAGCAGACCATAATTTGGATGAGAAGCAAGCGAAAATGCTGGGAACTTTCACCGTGATATCAAAACCAGGAATAAACACAAAAGCTACTGAACCCAAACACAGACCATTTTCTATGTGTTTCCAGGTAGCCGACGAAAAACTTAAGATCAATAATCTGTGTTCCTGGGAAAATTATCTCACCAAAATATTCACATTGCCTGCAGTTGCTTTGTTGCTTAAATAATTTTATGCAGAAAAATCAATAATACCTTTCAAATGATATTCCTTCTTAATGATTTTGTCAATAAAAACAGTAGATCATGTTTGAAATCACCTATTGTGTGACAGCTGTCAAAGTGCTGTACTTTTCCTCAGACATGATGGTTAAATGACTGCCGGCTGTGGTTGTTACCTTATCGTATTGCTCATTGAGGTTGATTCATTTCAAAGGTAAAACACTTTGCCTTCGCTATACTTTGAACAAGGGGTTATAAAAGTCATGATTTTTAATTTATCATGATGCCTTTTTGAGGTAGACATCTGTATTTTATGATCAAGGTCAAAGGTCAGAAGTAGTTTGCTGTGACTGACTCAGATGGTGAGCAACAGTCCCAGCATTTAAATGTCACAATGTATACATCAGGCTCTGTGTTATGTACTGTTATATACTGTGTTATATACTGTTTTACATCTACCTGTTTCACGTGGAATTCATCAATTTACAAGAGTCAGTCGGCCAGTAGAGGGTGCAGTGGTGCGTAAGGTAGCGTATGCCCTGCACATATTGCTGATTTATCTGAAATGCACGTTTCGCCTGTAAGACGAACCCAGAATACCCAGAAAAAAAACCCACACACTGGAGGAAATATACTCAAACATACGGATCTGAGACCAGATTATGAGGCAGTATTGGTCCCTGCAATTAGAAGTGCAATGGTGGGTAGCCATCCGTCAGTTAGGTTAAAAATATCATTACTGCGCATTGCTTATATAATGTGCGTGCCATAGTCAGACCTACTGACAGTCAGCCTCCTTCATGAATAAAAATATTTTTTAAAACATTTCAAAATCCTAGCTGCCTCTATTTCCCCAAAATTATCTTTGTAAAAACAGAAAGATGTCTCACTGTGTGCTAAGGAGCTGGTCATGTCTGATTCAAATTCACTTATTTTCTGTCCTAAATCCTAATAGGATTAAAATTAAATGTTTCTTATTTTTCATTACAAATTGTAAAGTAACATCAGTTACAATATTTAGCTACTGTAGATATAGGTAAAAGCTAAATGACTAAATAATATAAAAACACGTTGTGTGAACGTGGCTGATGAATATTGTATGAATTACAGAGATTTGGATGGTGCAGGGAAAATTGACCAAAAGAAAATCATATGTATTATGTATAGAAATCACCTATGCTTCCATTCATGTCAAATTTAAATTGCATGCATAATGGTAATGTGACAAACCCTTTTGATGTTATTTTTTATATTTAAATCAATTATTTATTTACTGGCACATTACCTATTCTGTTAGACTGTCAGCAGACAGTTTACCATGTCAGTCAGAGGACTTTTCAGAGAAGCTCTAAAAGGAATGACATCATGCTGTTTAAATGCTTTAACAGGGGAAGGCAAAGACTGGGATCACTTCATTCCCTGTTAGATCATTGGACTTCCCTACCCTCTCATACGTGCACACACACACACACACACACACATTGTTTTCATATCATTATGGGGACTCATTCATCCATCATTCATTTATACAGGAAAATATCCTAATCTAAACTATGATAGCTCCACCCAGCCAAAACCTCAACCATAAGTAACCAAACAAAATACAAGTCTTCTGGCATTTTTAGCTGATTTACATTGACAGATTTTTATAAAACTGAGTTTCCCCTTGTAGGAAGCAAAAGGTGGTCCCACAACCTCAATCTAACAGGTCTTTAATCACATTGTGGGGAGTGGGGACATTTGTTCCCCACAAAGTAATATATATATGACCCCACCCCACACCCCCACAATTAGCCAAAGAAAAAACCTTCACTGAGCATTGAGGTCTACATTGCTCTGTAGACTGAGCATCTTGACCAGAAAAAAATGCAAAGATATCCATCACTGGAATTCATTAACACCTCACACGAGACACCCCACAGCTAATGAGTGCACTGTGATACATGGCCGCTGTAGGATGCTTACATATTGATCACAGATCGATTCTGTGTAAAGGGTAACTGTGCAGCGTGCTTTCTGAGAAGTTCATTACTGGAGGCTGTGTTTCCACTTTGCATGTTAAAGGAGCTTTTCTGGAATGAAAGGATTTGCCTGAAAACTGAAGTAGATCTTAGTCAAATTCTTCACATAGCACAGGCCACTTATTCATATCTGTATGGGGACTCTCCATTCATTTCTGTGGGCTTAACCATAATCCTATTTATGACAACCATTACCCCCATCCAGCCCTAACCTTAGCCATAAATAATCAAACAAAATACAAGACTTTGGGCATTTTTGTTTTTCCTCTGATTGAATTCACAGATTTTTGCAAAATGTGCCCATAACGTTAAAAGTTACAGGCTTTTATCACATTATATGGAACTTGGGTCCCTACAAAGTAATAATTACAAATTTGCCTGAACAGGGTTATTGTACAGTTAAGGTTAACTTTCAGCAAGTTGTGAACCTTCTGACCACAGTATTAAAGGAAAAGAGCGTCTCTGTGTAGAATTTGGTTAAACGTTTCCCCTGCTTCATATGGTAGTTTATCATTGTGCTCCAGGCAATGTTAAGAGTATCTTTTCACAAATGAAACCTTTGTTCACATAAGTCGGTGGTCAGTGGTGCAAAAAATGGGTTCCTGGCATGACAGGGAGATACTCCCCCAAAAGACACGCCACAGCCAGGATGGCATGAGAGACCACTGGAAAGAAGGATGAAGGCAGCAGGAAAAGAGGAAGAGGCAAAATGAGAATCTCAGGGACTGAGAATGGGATGAGAAAGTGATAAGGAGTGGCGGGGTAAGGCTTTTTCAAAGCAGGAAAAAAAAACGGAATACGTTAAAAGCAGCAGAAAACAGAAAGAAATAAAGGATGGAGTTAGCGTGTGAAAGGGTGACGATAAGAAGGGAAGCGAGAGTGTAAGTGGTGGGAGAAAAAGAGTGAGGGGAAGATTAGCTATAGAGGGGGAGAGAGGAGAGAGGAAAGGAGGATGCCCTCCCCACGTGCTGCCTGTCTGTGAGGAGCACAGACATCGGCAGAATGCAGTGCCCGGAAGCCATGGAAACCCCCCCCCCCCCATGGCAAGCACCTTCAGCTCAGGGACCTGAGCAGCAATTACCAAATGCTAGTCATTTACAGGACCTATTCTTATTCATTTGTATATATTGGACTCCAGTAGATTCCCTGCTAACACCAATAACCTCAAGCTGTGCATTCATTGTAAAAAATTCCCTAAAAGAGCCTTTTAATAAAGCAATTTTATTTGTTCTATTCTGAAAGGCTAATTCATGAGTACAGTTATTTCAGATCTACAGTCCATGATAATTTTGTGTATGTTGCATGCGCTACTAAATGCTACATAACTCTAAAGAGATTTTATACAGCAAGTACTGTAGATCAGATAAAAATTCACCACTGCATTAACACGTTAGTGTGATTCATTGCAGAAGTTATAGACCTACAACGAACTTCAGAAACCCAGCACTGAGAGTCAGTATTAGATATATTTTATATGATATCCAATGCAAAGCTGCATATCAACTCTTCTTCCCACAATATCCACAGTCAGGTTTCAAAGGGGAGATTTCAGATCATGACCATCCCAGTCAGGCATTATTTAATTTCTCAGAACCGTGCTGCTTAATTAACAGCCTCACTCGAAATCCTGCTCAGGTGAAAAACAGCAGCAGCAGGTGTCATGCCTGAGCCTGCGTCTCATTTACTGCCTGCCATGTTCAAAGCCCACCTACGGAAAGCTTCACTGAACTTTCTGCTTAAATGCTACAACCTCAGACTTCTGATTCTTCTGCTTATAATTCACTTCCAGTGATAAGATTTCCCTTCATTGATATTTTATAGGAGAACAATCTTGATACTGTGTGTGCATTCTATCTCTTCCTGTATCTCCCTCTCTCTTCCTGCTTCTCTGTGTCTCCCTGAGTCTGCAAGGCCGCAATATGCCCAGTGCTTCAGTAAGAGTGCCAGAATGACACATCCCACTGAAGGTACTCAGTGGGGTGTCCTCAGCAGTGACTGAGCTTCCTCTCTCTAGCCGAAGCTTTCATGACACAAAGCAATGAAGTCCAGCAAAGGTGTCTGCAAAATGCCTGCAGAGGTATCACTGGGCCAATGCCAAGTGTTCTCTGCTGTATATCTCACCAACCTTTCCCACAAGCTGCAGAAATAAACTGACAAATGCTGTATAATTGTCCGGTAATGTTTCTATGCAGGACTGTAGTGGCCATTGGCCATGCCGGGCTTTTTCGTGGTATGTGGAGCAGCAAAATTTATCATGGGAGTCCCAAAGTCCAAGGATCATTTTTAATGCCAGTTCAGGCCCGTTCCTACCTCCGCATAATGCACCCTGTTAATAGGCCTCCGTGAGCAGTCCTGTTACCTAAAGACCAACAACCAATGCCATTCTCTGCTTATTAAAATGCCATGCTTTGCTTACTGAAATCACCCATTTCGGTGTCCAGCAGCTCACGTGCAGTGGGTAAATAAAAGTGTGATTTATGCATGTGGCTGTCAGAGACTGGAGGACCGTTCTTCACTTACTGAAGAAGATGTACTCTGTGTAGCTGCTCCAGATTTTATCATCCCTGTACTGGTTGATGAAGGCAGCCGTCCCAGTGGAGTTGCAAGCCACCATGTGGAACCCAGCCTCTGAGAGGCAGTCGAAGGCCTGCTCCAGGTACGTGAACTTCAAGTAGAAGCGGGAGGTGTACTTTTCCGGGAGACGGTCTGGGTCCCGACTCTCGTTGAGCGTTTCACCAAAGACTTCCTTGGCCAGGGCGATGCGGCCGCAGACCATGATCCGTGCCACGCGGCGGAACTTGGTGTCGGCCTGGTTGTCGCGCACTGTGGTGTAGGAGCCGCGGTAGCCAAGGGTGATGAAGCCCGAGCGCTTGTCGGAGGTGGTGCGAGCCAGGTCGCTGCCCTGCGAGTTCTCCTCGATGTCGCTCTGGCAGCCCTCGTCGTTGCCGGAGCTCTGCTTGGCCACACGTGGTCCCAGCAGGCGGAGGAGTTCCGCCAATTGAAAGTGCTCAGCCTCCCGCTGCAGCCGCTCCTTCTCGGGGAAATGCTCGGGAAGAACCAGCTGCCGGTCGCGCAGGAAGTCCAGCACGTAGCGGAAGAGGAAACCATCGCGGTCGATGAAGAAGCGCCCGCGGCTGTCGCGTGGCAGGTCGCGGAGAGGCCGGCGCGAGAACATGGCATGCAGCGTGGTGTCCGGCACGCTGACCAGCGTCGAATGCTTGGTGACATACACCTGGCCCCCGACGTTGAGCTCCACCACCTCAGGGAAGGGGCCTGACACCTCACTGATGGGCAGGATGCTCTCCCTCAGGGCCATGGTCCCTGGAAACCAGTCAGAAAACCAAGCAAAACCAATGTAGAGCCAATGCAGAACCAATGCAGCAAAAGGATAAAAGAGCAAAGACAGAGAAAAAAAACCTGGACAGCCAGCAAAAGCAAGTCAGACAGCCAAAGAGTTGCTGAAGTTAATCTGGAATGAAGAGTACTACATCCCTGCTAAAAAAGAGAAAAAAATGAAAGAAAAAGAGAGAGAAGAGGAAAAGAGAGGAGAATCTGATTCCCAGATTCCCCGATTCTCAGCCAGAGCACCAGTGAGAGAGACAGTGCAGAATGAGATAGACTGACATCCACATTGAGAAGAGAGAAAAAAATCAGTACTGCTCAGCTCCCAGCATCATTAGTCTAACGGCCAGGGAAGCCGCGGTGACGTCACCCCGAGGGTGAGAAAGAGAAGGGGGGTGTGGCCTCCCGAGGCCTCCTTTTAAAGGTACAGTGCTGAATTTGTCATCACATTATCAGTTTGTGTCAAAATAAAAATATAATTAAATAAATCTGTACTAATACAACTTGTCCTGTTGTAGAAAGGAATATAAATCATCCCATGAAATTATATATTGACAAAACAGATATACAAATGTTTGTTACCTTTTTGTTTGTTCATGAAATCATTTCAGTTTTACATGCAGTAACCGATGGCACCACCTAGTGGATGTTATTTGTTAAGTCACAGACACTGGGAATTACTAGGACATGAGTCCAGTCATAATTTTCAGGCAGTTTGTGGAAAAAAATATGCATGAACATGATAAAAAACATAGTATAAAATGAAATATAGTTTATTATTATTATTGTTGTTTATTATTATTATTGTTGTTGTTGTTGTTGCTGCTATTGTTATTATACTCCATATTTGACTTCCAGACCAGCACTTATACCTATTTCAGCCATTTTGTAAATTTCAAACAGCAAAAGTCAGCCTGCTACTCAGAACTGAAATTCATTAGCATGCTAAATTGCACGTCCATGTAAGTACCAGGGAAATTTGATTACTTTACATTTCTTCATGGTTTGTTGAAAGAATTAATTTCTTCCACATGCAATTAATTATTTTAACCCTCTGGAGGGTGGATGATTTGCATGTGTGCAAAGTGTTTGACGTTTATTTATTCGTTTATCTAGTTTGATGGGCATAGTTTGTAATTTACCTGCTGAAAGCATTTCCTATAGTATGAAAGTCACTGCCGTATCAATTAATGTCTTCAGTGTCATTTTACATTAAGAAAAGAATCTCCTCTTGTCACATGGCCATTATACTTGCAAATATAAAAAAATTTACGTCTTTTCTAATTTTAACTGTGTTACGGGAAAAGATTACTGGGAATGAAATGTACAGTAAGGTCAGTTTTCTGTAATCTGCCATTTGTACGAGAACAGGTCCACTTATATGTGCTGTTTTTACACATCCTATTTTGGTCTTTTCGAATTTAGTGATCATTGTTGACACACCACAGCACAACAACAAAATGTGTCCTCTGCATTAAACCTATATATGACATCGTGACATAGCAGGGGGCAGTTAATATAGCACCCGGGGAGCAGCGATTGGGGGCGGTACCTTGCTTAGGGTACCTCAGTGGTGCCTTATTGGTCAGGATTCAAACCAGCAATCCTTCCATTACAAGCGCGCTTCCAAAACCATTTAAGCCACACGCACAGGTGAAAGTGAAGCTAAGGCTCTGAGTGTAGGATCAGCCATTCTTCAGGGGTGAAGGACCCTGCTGAAATGTGGCTACTCGTCACGGGATTAGAACTGACGACCTTCTAAATCATAGACTGCCTCCCAAAAATGTGTGCTTCAACTCACAAAACAGTACAATATATTTATTTGTCAAAGGTTCAATGGCAGTATATTTAAATTAGCATAACATTGTAACTTCCTCTTGGCTTGAGAATCAGCAGGGGATGGGATCTAATTTAGCTCTTTTTTGGAGCTGAAAGAGAAACAAGGGGGAATTAAAAAAAATGGTGGAACATCAATAATATGTTAATCAAGACACAGGGGGCAGCAAGTGATACTTGCCAATCAGGGTGGGGGCAGGAGTCTTATCTGTAAAATTCACAGATCCGGAGGAGAATGCACTGCACCGGTAGATCGATTGACCAAGATGTATTACTACAGATTATACAATTTTAACCAAATTTGTGGTATAAATGGTTTAGAATGGACATTTGATCTATGGGTTTTGTTACTAAAAAAAAAAACTTTCTGTCAGCAGGGGGCCCCTCTTAGGTTGCCCCTTTTTTGTCTGTAGACATATGAAAGGTTTCATAAACCCCACAAACAAACCAACCATCCAATCAGATGCTGAGAATTCAACTGTACTGTAAAATGAGTGGCTGTGCTCACTCCTACATCCCTGATTGGCTGAAGTCCTGAGGGGGTTACAATATAGTACGTCTTCATTGGAGAGTTTAAACCACAGTCAGTGTTCACCATTTAGGCTTTGCCCAGCACTTTTCTCTTAATGCTTGCATAATGTTTGCCTCCCAGCAGGCGAGCAGATGAAGTGCACAACAGGCGTGGGCCAAGGGAGAGCTGGGAAAATGCTACGGCTGGCACAGCAAGAGCTACACACAAACTGTCTGGGCCACATGGGACCATGTCAGCACCAGGAAGTGTTAGCAAGACAAAATAAGCCTTGAACAGGCACGGGTCCAAAATCCAGCACAATGCTTCTCTGTTGTCTGGGGCTCTCATTAAATTTTTCTCACCAGCCAGGAGAACAAAAAATGAAACCCGCTGGATGTCTTTCTTTTGTCCTCTAGAGTGTGTTGTGGCGGCTATTATATGACAAGCTGCCAAATACACCAAAAAAGGCACTAAATAGTTCTAGGATGGATGGATGCTTGAGTGTTATATTTACAAAATAAAATGGCATAATTTCCTAGCATTTATGCTCATGTATGTCATACATCTTTCACAAAATACATGTGGATACCTTTACACTCAAGAAATACCATCCTTATGGTATTTTAGGACTCAATTCAATTCAATCTTAATAGGCACCATTGTTCCTGATCCAGAGCACTACAAACAATATTCAATCACCCTAAAAGCACCATCCTTCTGCCTTCCAGCTGCTTATCCAAATCAGGGTGGGGGGGGACTTATCCCTGGCACCCAGGCAGCAAAATCATTCACAACCACCTGATGGGGGGAGATTGCAAATAGCTCTGATGGGATTCAAACCCCCAGCCCTATAGGCATGATGATACAGTGGTACAAAGCAGTTGCCCTAAAGGTAATTTTCTTTATCCGCACCCGGTATTACCTTCACCTGCATCCAATCAACAGCCGCATGTTATCATTTTCACTTTGTGTTGCTTCGACTGGCTTTTTTCTTCCAGCACTGTAGACTATCTGAGGCAAAAAGTCAAGTATAAAAAGTAGTTAAATAAGGATAGAAAATCAGAAATTATAGCATAAATGGTAAATCAGAGTGTAAATTGGTTGCTTTTCAGTTTCCTGAATGGTAGATGTTGTTGCAAAAAATTCATATAGAAAATACACCAGACTTTCAGGGATTGGCATTATGGATGAAACGTTCCCAAAATAAGATGCTCTGCTTTGTGCAAGGCCAGTCCTACTTGGGTACTTGGGCTACAAGCAGCAAGCTATTAGCACAATGGACAGTTTCAAATCTAATTCACTTACTGTGGACAGGCTACATAAAACGAACCTAAAAATGAAGCATCATCTCTGATCCTGGGACTGGTCCAGAACCTTGGACAACAATATTTTTCCCTTATAAAATTCAGTAGAAACTCTTGGAAAGACATATCAGAAGCACAATATTTTGTGTGTTACTCTCCCTAAGGCTACAGTAGCTCGCAACACTTATTAGGTGAATCAGAGAAACAGAGACTCCAGGGAAAGGCTATTTGCTTACTTTTCCCTCAGAAAATCGATTCCTTTTCACATTTCCAGTGAATACATATCACTGCTGTTTTATGCATTTTTAGTACAGTTATAGTCTGGATTTCAGCTCTCTAGAAATGATTCCGCACTCTTGCCGATTTTACCATAACTTGCTATCTGAAGCAGATTTTTGGTTTTGTTTGAGAAAAATAAGATATAGTTGCATCTTGTCACCTGGGCAGTTTTGACATCTCTGAGGTTATTTTGGGCTAAAACTAAAGGAAAAACATTTATGTAGTAGCTTTCTCAGGTGAAAGATACACATCACAGTCACTTGAAATTAAGATTACTTTAATCTAAGAATAGTTTACGGAAAGGAATTGATACATTAAAAATGCACAATTTTTCTTAGTTCTCTATCCTTCAGATATTCCTTAATTTCTAAATGTGTATGAGTAGCATCACCGATTACATCTTGTTGTGTCTATACATATGCACTTCTTTATGTTAAGTATTTTTTGGCTGGCTTAGAGGTGATTCATTAGCAACGGCACTGGAATGTGCTCCTCTAGAATGGCAGAAGCTATTAATCTACTGTCACCCCACCTAATTGTCACACTGACCTGGCAACACAAGAAAATTATTATAATACCCCAATGTCTTACTCTCTCATTATCTGTGCAAAAGTTGTGCTCAGGGATTGTAATGAGGTGGCTGACAGTGTCACAAATTTGTGTTAACAGTTCTGGAATCCACCATATTTTACTGTAATCCTTAGGTCAGCGTTTGGAAGCTTAGGCTGATCACTATCTGCTCTTCGGCACACGGTGGGCATATCTTTGGCATGTGCAACAACGCAAGACGTGATTAACAAATCATCCTGTTTCCCTTGTTTCAAACTGACAGACACATAAAGATCTTAATGGACCTCATAGAAGTTTCCGCTGCCTTCCTCTCCTTCCTCTTCAGTCTTTTACAGCAGAATCACCCTGCACACGGGGGAGTCGCTTATCTCTGTCAAGTGAGACTTATCCTTCTGCTGGAACTGGACTTGCGTCTTAAAATGAGGATTGAATCCATAAAGACTTGAAGGGAAACAAGAATTACTATGGAGCACCAAAGCCTGCGTAGAAGGCCCTGGAGCTTTGATAAGCGTTAATGAAGAAACTGAAGTATATCCTCAGATGAATGTCTTTCTTAACTCCAGGAAGCTCTGGCAGCTGATGTGTATTAGTGGCCTGATTCAGGCTACACTGGCAATAATTTTGGTTTTTGCTTGCTATGTTTCCTGTGATGCATGTTTGAACAATAGTGAATACATCAAAGGCTGGCAGAAATCAAGGCAGACACAGACAAGCGGGCAGAAAATGTAGGCAGTGCCTGGAAAAATGATGAAGCATTGCTATTTTCACATTTTATTGACTCTGATTCCAAACAGATATTGAAGAAAAAAAGAAACAAAAAAGAAAAAACTGCAAATCATGGCAAACCAACAAGACCATTTTAAACTTACTATGTACTAATGTACTAAACATACTAAGGGGTTAAATTCAAAATTGTGAGATGAAAATAGTATTTATGCACTTTATGCAACTTTATGCAACTTTGCTCATGTGCAGTGTATTACCTCACCAGCTTCCTCAATTTGTAGATGATTTCCACCTGGGAAATGGGTAGTTGGTTAGTTAGCTAGCTAGCTAGCTGGGAAAAATAACACTCCTCACTAATGTGCAACAATATGGTGGAGATTTTACACAAAGGAAAGCAATATGAAGACAATATTATTATGGAGATATTGCTATTATGGACATCTTATAACAGAGAAGCACAGATCTGCAAAGGGCAGAAGACCATTTCAAACGCACTGAATTTAATTTTGAGCTCAGCTCAGGCTGCCCCTCTAAAGTAAGTCCCTGAAATGAAGGGTAAGCCAAAAGGGCACTGTGATCGCAGCTGTCACTCTGTCTGGCGGAAGTCAGTGACTGCGACTGGAGGCGATGTTAACAGCTCAAAAATCTTCAAGGCACTTTATAAAAATTACCTTTATGGGAGAGTGTTCTGGCCGAAAAAACATGTCCTTTCCTTTAGGAATTTGCAAAGAAAGTCTTCTGTTGAAACTTAAATGGAACTTAAAATGGGATACTAAATGGTGATCTAACACTGAACAACAGTGGGGTAACACCCCCACCCCCCCCCGTAAAATGCTTGCTGTGAGGGAGCTTTTCGGGAGCAGGGACTGGCAATCTGGTCAGGAACGTTGGGGAGATGGATGTTGCACAACACAGAGAGACTATGGAGGAAAAGCTGCTCCCAGGAGCCGGAAAGATGGGCAAGATGTTGGTCATTCAGCGGGGCGATGAGCCACTCTGCCACAGCAAAAGTGGAACAATAGATCGGGCAAGTATTCATACACACACACACTATACAGTGTGTGTGTGTGTGTGTGTATATATATATATATATATATACTGTATATATATATATATATATATATATATACACACATACAGTGCCTTGCAAAAGTCTTAAGGAGTCAAAGAAAATGAGCAGGGTATTATGTGTATTTTTGCTCAGAAAACACAGTTTAACCTCACATCATATGAAATTTTGAATACACAGTAAAAACCAAGAAATTTCTGCTTGCAGAACTGCTTGAAGACCATCAGTTTCATTTCCGGAAACACCCTTCAGGGACTCCCCAGGATTCAATAAGGTATATGATAAATTTCACCAACAACTCACTTCAATTTACTAAATTACTTTGAAAAGTCAATGAGATATCAGTTAGCCAAACAAGGTGTGTTGTTATTCTTTTGCGGGGGGGGGGTTAAAAGTACATGGGTGTATAGGGTTACTGCAAATACCGGAGGGACATTAAGAGAGCTGTTGAGATGACTAATGAGCTAACACACTTTGCCAGACATCATAACAGTTTTACAGCAGCAGACGTGTCCCTCACCTCACTCTGTGTTCTAGGCCACATCGCTAGTGTTCAGTGGCCATCCTTACTATAACACATATCACTACAATTCTGATTGGCTTGAGCAGTATATCTGTAGTATATTATATATTATGACAAACTGAAAGTGCATTCATTCTTTCTCTATTCTCTTGCACTGATGACCAGTTAAAGTAGTTGTAAGATGGATGGATGATTTTCATCTATTAGTATTTTTTTTTTCTAATTAGGCCATCATTTTTTTATACCTTGTTCCTCGAGCTTTTTAGATAAATAAGATGGAGCGGAGGGCAAAATAAAAATAAAAATTCATTTTTCAATTCCTCCAGCTGATGGCTTACTTTCAGAGAGGAGGAGGGAAAAAAATTTATATTTTTTTGGAAAATATATTTTTTTTACTGAAAAAAACTAAAGTGTGACAAATGTCCACAGTACCAAAGTATAAGCTACCTACCTACGTAGAGGCAAATGGTTATAATTGTGTGATGCAGCCATAAGAACGTCCATAGGCGGAAGGGGGAACGTTCTCCTCTGCAGGCCTATGATGCCACACGCGGACATACCGTAGTCCAAACGAAACAAGCACCTCCACATGCGTCTCTGCAGTAATTAATGTCATTGATGAGGACGGG
>JABFDZ020027224.1:0-10416 GCA_019775955.2 Pollimyrus isidori
TTGATTAGAAATATATTTCAGCGGCACTTGAGTTCAATTTGTACACAAGCGACAAGACTTTTGTCAGGGACTGTAGACCCCAGGTGTTCCTGTTGAGTGGAAGGAAAAACGCCATTCCCCAATTTTCATTCAAAGCTCAAAAACAGGGCAGTGCAAATAGGCCATCATAGAAGGGCATAGCTTAATGCCTCTAGCAGTCTAGTTAGATACCTGCAGATTGCCTGTTACCAGCACTCAGAGGTATGTGAATTATCCAGTCACTGCAATCTCAAGAAGAAACCAATTGTTTAAGCAAGTGTTGTGTAAGTAAATGAGGTGCAAGAAAACCAAAGTGAAGAAAATGCAATTAAAATGCCGGAACACACAAGGCACAGAACAGAAAAAGCGCGGGATGTCACTATTGCTAATTATTAATTAATACACAAACACAGCAATCCCTTCACACTTGTGAGGGTTATGTTCTGAAGATTCCCACCATCTTGAATATTTGCGAATACTTCAGCACCCCTAACCTCAACCCATAACAGTCTACATTTAGTGGGTCAAATAGCTTTGCCATTTCGTATGTAGATCTTTCTATGTAATATACAAACCATATAAGTTACACTGTTATATGTACAGTAAAATCCCATTATAGTGGACTCGCTTATAACGGAATATCGTCTATAAAGGATGAAGTCTGCTGGCCCCGGCCGCACGCCTTTAAGAACATGCAGAAAAAGCATTGGATATAGTGGACTTGCATATAACGGAATTTAGCTTATAACGGAAAAAACCATTTGGTCCCCAGGGCCGCTTTTGGCTGTAGTTTCTTTGGCTATAATGGACATGCAGTTCCGCCTACAAGGCGTGTGGCAAGCGCAGCTACGTAGTCGGGATTATTAACAGTCACACATCTGGTCAGGTAAACTTGGATTAGTACATGTAAAATATAATAACATATACCACAAGTGTGTCTGCTGAGATGTGGTATGAGTAAATGGTGTCCTGTAATTGTGTTCTGGGCATATAGCAACTCTGGACATTACAGACTTTGGGTATAACAAACTGTTTTGCCAGGTCTCTTGAAGTCTGTTATAATGGGAATTTACTGCGCAAAATTATTTTTTGGACCCATAATTAAAAATGCAAAATTACCAGTTGAGCATAAACAGTCACAGAATACTCACTTGGTTGGTCGAAACAAAACATTGGTCTGGATTTATACTTTGTACAACTGGTAATGTGTTTGTTCATTGGTCTAACAAAAAGAGGCATTTATTTGCACATTGTAATAATAATAATAATATTAATATTATTAAAATATTAAATAAAAAATATAATCTTACATAATGTTAACAATCATAACAAATTAAATCCGGTGAAATGACAACATAATTTTCATTTTTTCTTGGCTGCCCTATACCAGTAACATACTAATCAAACACAAAAGCATAACTTTTTCTCCCAGCCACACAATGGCTTACAGACTCTGCAGTGTTTTACTGCTCTAGACCGAGATGACAATTCAGACTGGACTTTAATTACCAAAAGTGTTCAGTGTTCACTGAAATACAGAAGGTAATCTGCTCCAGAATAGAAGGGCATAGCAAATTACCTTCTGTATTTCAGCTAACACAATAGTTACAGACGTGGCAGTTTTGGATGGGATTAAAATTATGGACCTTGTCGGTAATTGTAACGGTCGGGGTGCGTGAAAAACGAGGAAGCTGGATCGATTCCAAAGTGGCAGAAAACGGGGTTTTATTTTCAGACAACACTCCGACATTGAAACGTCAATGCCGCCACGCTGAGACATAGACAGACACAGACTAAATACACTACACAAAGCACGGGACTGGCGAGCGGCTTTCGCCTACAGGTGATCACGATCAGGATCATACAAGAGGGAACGAGGTGGGCGTGGCGACACACAGGGTTGAAGCGGGATGGACGACGCGATACGTGACAGGTAATTGCTTCAACTACGTTACATCCACAGATAAAACTAATCCTGTGCAAATAAGGCTAAAGATGCCACCTGGAGACTTGCAGAGGTTGTATCTGCCTTACTCCAGGCGGTCATTCTCTTGGATTATGTTGTTTCAAAGAAGTTAACATGTTCAATGTTTCTCCAGCGACATACAAAGGACCAAAGACCACATGCCATCTGTTATTGTAGACTTAAGTCCATCAGTAGGTCTAGAGCATGCTGATATCAGGCCAGGATATATTGGTGCAATTCTGACTTTCCAATGTCCTGCTTTCTTTGTTTTGGAGGCTGAAAATGAACTCAGAAGTAAATTTAATATGGTTTATGTCATACAAAAGTTTAGAAAGTCAAATGATCAGTCACTCCCCAAATGTCAGAACAGCTTGTCAATATTTACACTACACAAGATGTGTCTTTTGGCCTTTATTGATTTTTCTTTCCCTTTGTCTTTCTCTTTAAAAAGATGACTGATTACCGTGACAATATGTGAAACTTTGAAATTGGAATTGACTAGTCTTGATCTTGTATAAGAAAATGGAAATTCCTTCTAAACATATGAATTTGCGCTAGTAAGGGTGTAATGGCCCAGCAAACATATTTATACAGGTCTATTTCATGTCTCCACAGCCGTACATTCCAGTTTATCAAAAAGTTACTGTGATAAATAACATATTAAAGCTAGGGATGTTTAACCTGAGTCACCTCCCATGACTTTCCTCTAACAAACACCTGAAACTAGTTTTAAGTTATGTAGGTAGCTAGCTATGTTGCTAAAGTTAACATAGCTATTCTCTTCTGAAGATACAACTTCACATTGGTGCTGTTATTACACCAGAGACAATGTCTTGCAGATGGATTGTCTGAAAGAAAAAGCATGTATTCTATATATTATTCATTCTTATTCGTATCACACAACGCGATGCATTGCCGAAAACTTAGAACTTGAAAATTTCCAACCTCCTACTTCAAAAAGTACTATAGAACAGCTGAACGGAATGGATTCATAATGCAAATTTATGCAAGGGAATATTGACTCCGCAAGTGTTTGATACTTGCATAACACAGCGTTTCTCACAGACGTGCTAGCAAAACCTAGCACACGATAAAAAAAATTGCACATAAAAAAAATCATCATATACATCGTGTGAACAGTAAATAAACATTTTTGTTGGTTTCACTGTCACTCTCAAAACTCTGCAATACTGCGCCTACCCTACTGTAGTGGATAAACAAAGTTGTACCTGTGCTGTGACTACTCTCTCTTTGAAGTACTGTTTCGGCATGGGTCAGTATGCCATTGTAAAAGCATGTAAATACTACTTTACTGAAAAGTTTATTGGAAAATACATAGCTGGCAGTGCATTGGCGCCAGTGGGACCCCTCCAAAGTCTTGGACTTGACTCAGTTTAAGGTCTTGGTCACTTGATATACTGTAAATGTCTCATTCCAATCATTATTCTGGGCAAAAAGTTGTCAGACCACAAGAGCTTCTACCACATATTTAAAGTGTCCTTCAGGTCAAGGCAGAGTGAGAGTATTTTCATATGTTTTCCACTTCCATACGTGGGGCTTTTATCCCCACAGGTTAATTTAAAGCAGACGACCGACTAATAGCGAACAAATGGGGTACATCAACAATTTGTATGACTTGCTAAGGTAATAACGTCTCTGCGATCAATTCTGAGCTTGAAGTTACAAAGGGTATGAATATTTCTTTAATCAGATCATTTCCTATTTTCCCTTTATAGCAACCTGTTGAAGATTTCTTTTGATTTGACATAGTGCTCATGGCTTTTGAGATCAGTGGGGGAGAAGCAATATAATTAATTTCAAATTAAGAATCTGAGACAAAATAGGGTAAAAGTTCTGGGAGCTGAATACTTTTTCAAGTCACGGCATTGCATACATCTCTGAGCCCACACATTTATAATTATACACTCATCTCATTACACACACACTCATTACAAATGTATTCTTCTACTTGTCTTTTAATTTGAATTCACAAAAATACACTTCATGTGTTCATGTACTTACCATTAACATTTATGTTTCAAGTATTTTTTCAGTTGTACATTACTGTTCTGCTGTATGGTGCATTGTAATGCAGGCATATGAACGAAAGACAGAACATAGCGGGAATAGCGG
The DNA here is from genome assembly GCA_019775955.2 of Pollimyrus isidori. Lineage (NCBI taxonomy): Eukaryota > Metazoa > Chordata > Actinopteri > Osteoglossiformes > Mormyridae > Pollimyrus > Pollimyrus isidori. The sequence continues at coordinate 4,118 of JABFDZ020027224.1, forward strand.
GAAAGTACATCTATAGTTTACCTTGCTGTCAGAGTTTTCAGAATCTCCACTTCGTTGTTGTGTTTGGTAAATGCTTTCATTTGTCAAAGTATCAATCCTCATTTTGGTGGCCATTCGGGAGGCTGCCCCACACCTCTCCAGGTCTACAATGACGAAATGTGATGGAGGTGGTAAATGGCTTGGCACGAAAAACACAAGATGAATCGCATGCATTATTGGTTTAAAACAGGACATAGTATTTCATTTGTCAGTATGGGGCTATTGCGTAATATAAGGGACTGGTGAAAAAAAAACACACCAAAAAATTTACGTTCTTATTTACAAGTGAAGTACTTTTAACTCTTGGCTCCTTCAGCAGGGATCCACAGTTTCAGTCCTGGAGGGCATCTAACACAGTTTGCACATTTCCCTCCTCAAGATATACCTTAACCAGCTAATTACCAGGATTAGTAGGGGTGTCTGAACAGGGAAATTTGGAAACTGTTGGATTCTGGCTCCCCAGGAGCAGAACTGGGGAGCCCTGATGTAGAGTATATAAATTCGTCACCCACAAAACAACAAGGAATATTGTCAAACAAGTGATTTTATCTTGCCTGATGCCTGAACTCACGTTCTAACTGGTTAAATATGTTTGATTGCTTTCCATGTCAGATTGCTTATATCAGCCAAACAGTGACTATGGATATTAATGTCAACTTAAATTACCGATGTCAGCATGGACAGGAAGTGGAGACACTACTGGTCTCAGTCTGAGGACACTGTAGGTGCTGCTACTTACAGAGACAGACTCGGGTCTGTCAGTCAGGAAGTGCAGGATCCAGTTAAAGAGGGAGGGGTGTTCATGCCCAGAAGATTTAATTCGAACCTCAGCAGGACCATTGTGCTGAATGCTTTACTTAAGTCAATGAACAGCATTGTGCCATAGCTGTCCTTTCTGTCCAGGTGTGAGAGGCTGAGGTGGATGCATCATCTGTGGGCCAGTGGAGTGAGTCAGACCAGGAGTGGTGCCTTCATGTGCCTCAATACCAGCCACTCAAAGCACTTCAGGATGGTGTGCATGAGTGTGACCTCTTAGGCATTGGGATGATCCTGGTTTGTTTGAAGCACGTCGATACCACCATTGTGTTCAGGGATACGTTGAAGATCTCTATGAGGACATTTTCCAGTTGGTCAGTTTCTGAGAACTCTCCCAGGTATGTTGTCAGGTCCCACTAGTCTTCCCAGGGTTGACTCTGCATAGGATCATCCTGACATCAGTGATGGATTGGTAAAGTATTTGGTCATTCAGAGAGGAGGAGGTCTTCCTTGCAGGGTACGTGTTATGTTCCTCAAAACGTTCAAAGATTTCATGCAGAACATCTGGCAGGACAGGCCTCACTGCAGTTGGCTTGTAGTCAGTGACGGATTGAATTTCCTGTTACATGCGCCCTGTATGTGTTCTTTGAGTTCATGAAGTGGCTGTTGATTTGTCCTACATAGATGCACTTATATTCCTTAATGGCCCAGGAGAGTATGGCTGAGGCTGTAGTATATGCCACTTCGTCTCTGGACCTGTAACATCTGTAATTCTCACCAGTTGCGCAGAGAACCAGGGTTTATAGTTTGTGTGGATGATGATTATCCTGTAACTTCAGAATTACTAATCTCTATAATGAACTGTTCTTAATCTTTAATGCAGGCACATAAGGCCTTGTCAAAATTACCCATCATCATTATTAACACTGCTCAAGGTGTCTCTAATGCATCACCTGTACAAGAGCCCAGAAGTGGCTCTTCATCTTTATCTGTCAACGTGACGTCAACGGCTCTTTCAGCGATACTGTGAACAAAGAGAGTAAATGAGGCGAAGCAAACTGCAATGAGACATGACTACACTTCCTCGTGGTGTCCTCCACCTGTTTCAGTGATGCTGTAAAATGTACAGCATTCTGGAAACATGGTCCTTTCAACATAGGGAACATTTCCTTTATTTAAACTACATTGATCGTGACAAACTTTCCCAGCATTCATAATTCCATATATTCCAGTTTCAGAACCAGAGTGCAAATTAGCCATCTAACAACCACTTATGCAGGTCAGGGTCAAGGGTCGCCTGAAGTCAAAATCAGGCAGCATTGAGCAACACCTGCGGCTGGGTCATAGCTTGAACTGCATGCCAGTCAATCACAGTACATAATTATCAACATAATAATAAATTACAGGCAACTGAGGTAAACCAATTAGTCTAACTGCATGCTGCTGGAGTGCAGGAGGAAACTGAAGTACCTGGAGGAATGGGGCAATGGGAATACCCAATGAGGGGTATTCAATGAGGGTTTACCCAATGAGGGGTATTCAGTGGGGGTTTACCCAATGAGGGGTATTCAATGGGGGTTTACCCAGTGAGGGGTATCCAATACGGGTTTACCCAATGAGGGGTATCCAATGAGCCGCCCGAGTGCAAATCACTAAACTGTTAATAGTCATATACCACAAGACAACATGTATAACAACTGCACATTAACTCTTCTGATTTTCTTAAATCAATTTGTAGCTAACATTTTAATTTACAAATACAAAATCAATCAGCAGATTATTGTTTTGATGTAAATAGTCATACCTTTTCCACAACTATAATTATGTCATATCAGGCAGACTTCAAAGCATAACCACCTGCAGAAAAACCAACATGAACATGAGATATCCTACCAGGAAGAACCATCCTTTTATTCTAGCTTTAATTAATAAAAGGATGAAATATACAAGAAATGTTTCACTTTTTCTGCTTTTCCATCCATAAAATTTGAAATTTGATGCCAGCCAGTCATTGAACTAGAAACATCTTCCCAAACACAGCATTCTTTTTATTTAACATTAAAATACTAATAGACTAAAATTTGGATATCTGTTTTCGTTTTAGCAACTACCAACTGAAGCACAATTAAAACTCTTTTAAGGTCACGTTATGATACAGTAGTCACCCATTTAAAGTATCCTTTTTATGCCATATCCATGGTTCTAAGGCCAGGGGTGTTAAAAACATAATCATGCTGTTCTAAACTCAAATTCCATTTCAACTGGCTGGGCTTATCCTCACCACTGATGATAGAAAACATTCTGTGTTCATGTCAATGACAAGGAAAATAGTTTATATACTGTAACAAACAAATCTTCCTTTATAACAATTCAAAATGACACTGTACTGTCACATTTAAGTAAACAAAGAGACAGATATGTGTACAGATACTTTACATATTATTATATGTCTACTCATGCTTGACGCAGCCCAGTACCTAAAAAAACCTGCTGAGAAAAAGCCAGAATTTGCCCTCACTGGGCAAGAAATCCTCTTCCCGACTTCTGTCTCTTCTAAAGTGGATAAGCCGTTCCAAACAGATCCTGTTGTCATGCTTCTAAGGTTGCAGTCTTTCAGTTCTTAGCTACCATCTGGTCAAAAACAACCAATCATAACTGAATTCAACATCTGCACGCTCACAGACATGATAATCACCATGTACTTATAAAAGTGTGCAAGTCATAAACATCTCAAAATAAAACAAACCAAGCACATGAGAAAAAGTATATGTAGGTGAAGAACCAGTTAACACAGTATAGGAAACCAGTATATGAGAAAACATCCAAATATGTGTCCTCGCTCTCAAGAGCATAAAAATACCTACCATTTAAAGAAATTTCTACAAAATGAGATTAAAGATACTGAAGGAGATAAATCATGATGCTAGTATCTCATCTCCTACCGGCTCTATAGTGGAAGCAGAATAATCGTCTTGCGACATACAAGAGGTTAAATGTATCATCTCAGAGGGACAGAAAGTGTCAAGATTGGTTCCATCAATTGCAACCGTATCACACAGCTCACTGATAAAAATTGGACATTCAAGGCACAAAGCCAGAACAGATGGTTATCATTGCCACATTTTAGATAAAACATCACATGAAATGCCAAAAAACAACATTGCAGACACTATGCAAAGAAATAATAAGATCCGTACATGCATTTTGCATAAAAGTAGGGCACACTTGGAGTCTCTGTGGCTAACATAACTAATTACTTTTCTCTACCAGTGTTATTATTCTTCTAATTATCACTATATTTTTAGCTGATGAAATGCTTCCACTGTACTATTTAAGTAATCTCAAAGCTTCCTACAGGTGACTTAGAGGTTCCATCTAAACTGGATGCATACTTATTGTTTCACTTCATTAGACTGAAATGCAACTGGTTCTAAATGCTAATTTGCTGAATATCAAAGTTTTATGCATGTTGGGTAATGCACAAAGGCATAGTGCATACATGAAATACATCTGTTTTTATTTGGTTTATATGGATTAATGTGTGAAAGATGAGCTTTTTCAGGAATCCCTTCATAGAATAGGACAATCATATACCTTGAATGTATGTAGTGGGTGGTACCATAAATCCATATAACAGAAAAAAGATCTGCATCTCAATGGCCTTTGATGGCAATTCTTCATGATGTTGGAGGAAAAATAACATTAAAACAGTAAATCACTAAAGACTGTATACTCACACAAACCTAACACCATCATGTACTTAATTTCTATTTGAAAGAATTTTCTTCTGATCCCAAGACAGCACGTAAAGGCCACTGTGTCCGACATTGATCTTATCATTCACAGAATTCCTCCTCCCAGCCATCCCTATTATTTTTTTGTACCTGATAGGGTGATTAATGGGTGATTCAAAAAGTAGACCTCCTGCTTCATTAAGCATCCACTGTCTACCCTTTGCTGATAAAGAGGGGTGGCATGGAGAATGGACAGGTGAGTGACAGCAGGCCAGGTGACTGCTATGCCTGTGTGCGGACTGATGAGTTCAGGTCAGGGAGTGGACAGGTGACTAGCGGATGGCTGATCGATGCATGGCTGGAGGCCGTAAGAAAGGAAGTGAAATGTCTAGGGAGTGAAGAGACAATGGGTGAGAAGGTGAAGGGCCTGCCAGAGACACAGATGGCGGACTGAGTAGAGGCAAGCTCTGCGCCCAAAGAACCCAGATCCTGGAGCCAACTGTGAGCAGAAATGAAGTCAAACTGGGGCCATGTCTGAGAGGGGGGAGGATGAAAGCAGACCTGCTGAAGAGTGGGCCCAGCCCTTTCTTGGGGGCTGTGTTAAAACCATTATATTGATCCACCTCCACATGCATCATCTATCAAGTGAGCATGCATATTTAGAATGTAAAAGGGCATCTCAACACCAATGTGCAACAAGACTGCACAGAAATGTGGAAGTTCCTAAATACTCACACTCTTTACAGCGTATAATACTGTGTCGCTTATAAAGTATTCATATATGCACAACTTCACTGTTTAATTTATTTATATGTTGTCTAACCTTTCAAGTTTTTGTAGACCAACAAGTGTATCATTTCTCAACCACACATAATACCAGTATACTGACTTAGAGCTGTCCTTAACACCAATATGCTGATTTGCTTTTCACTGTGTCAAACTAAACAAATTATGTGCCTAAAACTGTAAACTATTAAATCAGTCCAGTGAGATCAGTCTTCACTGTTACTTTTCAATTAACCTATGTACCCACATGAAACATCAAAAATTCATCATAATTATTATTTTGAAAGCCTTTTGTAAGACTGAGACTGTACAACACAAATCAACCACATCATCACAACAATCAGAAAAATTGCATACAACCCCATATTTGTTTGGAATTACCTTCACTGAAGTTCTAAAACATCATTATCCCACTTAGAAACCATATGACATCATCACTGGTTCACCCAATAAAGTCTTTTTGTATACATGGAGCAATACATATATTTCTTACTTTAATAAAACTGTGCCATCCAAGAGGGAAAAATCAAGAAGAGGCATGAATTTTGCTCAGCCCCAACCAGTTTAGAATTGAACGTGTTATATGCTTATATACACAGCCAGAAGACACGCTGAGTGACTTAAAATTGCATGTTCTGTCAGACGCAAAAGCCACAGATCCTACCTTTCTACTTTCCTTTAGACATAGGGAGTTCGTCCTCTTTGTAACTGCACTGACAGTTAAGACAGCAGCCAGTTTAGTTATTTTTAAGAGTATCCTTTCCCTAGTTGCGTTCCACAAACTTTCTCGCAGAATACAAAGTAGATCAGCCTGTGTGCAGTGTCAAGATAAACAATATTTTAATATGCCAAACATACAACATATCTAAAAGGGAAAGATAATTTGAAAACTGCATGTGAGTAAGTCTTGTACGCAAATTTGTACCAAATTTGTGCCTGTCTTCACTCACCACGGTTTCAGTGTGTGTGTGTGTGTATATTATA
>JABFDZ020027225.1:0-10405 GCA_019775955.2 Pollimyrus isidori
GCTTAATGACAATAAAACATCCAGTCAGCGGCAGCTCTGTGGGCGAAAACACCTTGTGGATGAGAAAGGCCAGAGGACTGCGACGTGCGACATGCAGCAAGTGGTAAAAACGAACAGCAGGAATGATGTCTGAGACAATGTTTGCAGATTTTCAAGTACCTACTACTTCAAGCAAAACTGCAAGTGAGACCGGTTCTAACTGGCCTTAAGAAACAGGGCAGTGAACCAGCACAGATGGATCGTACGATAGTGCTGTCATGACAGACCTTAAAGAATCTATTTTGGTCCTAAATGCACTCTCAAAATATCTTTTGACACCTCAAAACCTGACGTAGGACAGTGAAATACAACAAAGTCAAGACCATGGTATTTATTTGGTTCCCGGCTCCCCAAAATTACACCTAAATATGTTTTGCAGTATTTAAACACAAAATGAACAGGATAAAACAAGATGAGCATTTTTTATTAATGGCTTCCAAAACAATAAAGATTATATCCCAACATTACCCCTGTCCTGCCCTGATCATCCGCTCCTTCCATGTGCCACACCCTCTCGTTAACCTCGTGTGAGATCCCTATATGATCAGCTGTTTCTGGTTCTTGGCATTAGTTCCCTGTATTAAGGCTGTGTTTCAGCTTGTTTCCCCAGTGTGGTCATTGGGTGTGTTCAACTTGCTTACAGCACTGGCTTAAAGCAACAAATTTTGATCCTGATGCGATGCATTACGGTTAAATGCATTGTGACCTCTCACCCGGCTGCACAAACTGGAACCGCCTCTGTGACAACACACCTTTGCCCTTATTGGCTGAAGAGTTTAGTTACACGCATGATGTTTGTATCCCAGGTAGTTCCGATGAGTAATCAGCTATTACTCCCGAATGTCACGTAAAGCAGTGAAAACTGGTTTTCAGTTAATTTACCTGGTAAAATAAATGACATAAATGCTCTAATAATACACGTATGTTAGTGATTTATTTGTTTGTTACTATAATGTTGCGCTGCTTTATTTGCTTAATCGTCTAGTCTGTGAAGAAGGCATTCAAGTAAGAATTGCATTGTAGTTTGACTCATTTAATGTCACGTACAATTTATATTAGGTCAGCGTTCAAGGTTCGATTTATGATATTCAGATCAAGTACTAGGTCAAATTGGTTTGTTCGACTTTTGAGAAATTTGTGTTCTAGTCAGTTCGAGAACCAAGGTACCACTGTATAACTAACTCTGAGGTACCATATGGGTTATATGTTAAACTTGCTTGATGCAATTGACCCCCCAGAAATGTAGCACAGCCCACACTTCAAATGAAAACAAACACTATTTAGTTCATGTACAGTGTGGAACCATATACTTAATTGATAAAAACTGTAGTTTGTTAGCCGACTCTGAAATCTATAGTTCACCCGAGAAGGGAAGCTCTTGAAGTGAGTGATTAACAGTTGGTCCGAACCCGTGTAACTCGATTGCTATTGTCGTACATGTGGTGGTTGTGTAGATACATAGGACACGCGGGAACGGGATCAACCTGCACTAGGTGTGGCTGGGCGTTTAGGCACCCGGAGAGACAGCCGTGGATACCCAGGGGGCAGAAGAAGACAGTACCATCTAACTATGGATCATGAGTTTGATAGGGAAATGGATGACGGAGGCTGGGGACCTCTCTCCCAAGGAGGGTGGAAACCGCTCGCGGCTCAGGTTAAAGTGGTACAAGATACCATCTTGCAGGTGAACACCTCAGAAAAGGATAGGGAAAAAGCAAGTAAGGAGGTTGGGGAGCCCGTGTGTGGGGCTATACGAAATGAGGGACACAGTCTGGAGGATAAAATCTCGTTGGGAAAATTGCTGTGGAAGCAGGAGAAAGAGTGTGCTAGGCAGAGGGATGGAGCGGCGTGTGTAAGAGCAAGTGTGACTCTGCTTCAGAAGGCTAAGTGGAAGTGAGAGCAGGACAGAGCTGAGCAGGAGAGACGGGCGTGGGTGCTTCTTGCTCTGTATTGGCAGGGAACTGAGCACCTCCATCGTGAGCCGAGGGAGGAGCCGAAAGCCCCTCCTCCCCAGGGCGTAACCGCCGCGGCACGAGCGGACCGGCCTCCTGAGCTGAAGGCAGATGACAAGCAGGGACTCACCCCCACAGGCCCATGGGCGCATATGTACCCTATGATAAAGGTAACAGGGGGCGTTCTCGAGATCCATACAGCAGGGGAGGGCATCCCTCCCGAGTATATGCCCCCTGGGCACCTGAAGGAAAAGGGGGACGTAGACCCAGGCTCAGAGACAGCGTCAGAGCATGGCAGTTTGCCAGATCAGGAAGAACTTGAATTAGAGATGGAAGGGGCTCCAGCCCTTGAAGTACCTTTCTCCGACCGACAGCATAGGGAAAGGGCACCTGCTCCCCGGGCTCGGGGGCGAAGGCGGGGGCCCGCAGTAGAAGTCTGTCCCCTGAATTAAGAGGGGCCTATGGAGGGGTTACAACCCGAAGTGGTAAGAGGATAGAACTGAAAGGACAGTTGCTGGGCTCCCAGGACAGGAAGAAAGATACAGAGGTAGCTCTCCATCTAAAGGGAGTATGTGATGAGGAAGTGGGACAGGAAGGGAAGCGAATCCTGAGAGGAAAACAGTTTCCTCTCATGCAGGGCCGCCTAGGAGATAAGTACTGCCCTTTCTCCATTGGAGATGCTCAGGCTCTGGCAGACAAAATGCCTCCCCCTGCAGAGGGGGGGGGGGGGGGGGGCACCATGGATGAGTAAGCTAGATCAGCTCACACAGGGAATGAGGCTGGCTGTGGGAGATTTTAGGGCAGTGGCAGCGCGATGTATGACCCTGCATGCCCTGCGGGACATAGAATGCCGTGCAGGAACTCGAAATATTCCAGAGGGTGAGCCTTTAACACCAGTAGTGATGGATTTGGGTCACGGCATGAGGGAGGTATACCCCGCACCCACTGAAGCCGCTGTCCCAAAGTTCACTTGGGACTTCAAAGGGCATCCCAGAGATTATCTGGATAAGTGTAGGGATGATTTGACTCGTAGAACCGGGCACCATCCTGGTCAACCTGGGGTTCAGCGGGAATGGTATCGGCGCGCTGTGTTGGAGGGTGTTCCTCAGGCTGTGAGGGAGGCTATAATGGGTAACCCTGATCTCCCGGGAGCAGACTCGCATGTGTGAGATCGTCATGTGCTCCATCACTTGCTGAGAGCCAAGGAGGAGGAGATGCGGGAAGCAGATGCACTTAAGGACATGCAGGCGCAGCTCGTAAGGCTGCAGGTGAAGGAGGCGAGAAAAAAGGCCACAGATGACAAAAAGAATGGGCAGGGGACACAGATGGTGGTAGCAACCCTTCCCTCTGATCCAAATGCAGGTCAACTTGTCCCGTACGGTTGGGCCCAACAACGGGGAAGGGGTCGTGGGGGCCCAGGTTGGGGCCAGAGGTCCAGGGGGAGAGGAAGAGGTGGACTACGGGGGGGGCCGTGGGATGGGTGTCTGTTACAGATGCGGGAGGCCGGGACACTTCGCAAGAGAGTGCCAGCTGGGTGTTCCGAGGATGCAGCCTCCTCCCATGCAGGTGGCTCCGGTGACACTTCCTCTTCCAGCGCCAGCTGTGCGGATGCCAATTACAGCCCCCTACCCCCAGGCAGCGCCCCCTCGAGGCCAATATCCGGCACTCCAGTGCAGGGGGGGCATCGAAGACTGAGGGTGCCCCCGAGAGGCCCGGGACGCAGGGGAAGGCAGACCCCATGCTGTCCCTTATGGTCATGGACAAGTGACCGTGGTGGGCTTTTCGGGGGAGGAACAACGACTGCCAGTGACTGTTCCAGTGAAGGTGCAGGGGGGAAGTCAGACTCTTTTACATCAATTTGTGGTTTCCCCCTCAGTTCCTGTGAACCTTTTGGGACGCGACATGTTAGTGAAGCTGGGGGCTTCGATCCTGTGCAGTGCAGATGGACTGATTGTCACCCTGCCTGAAGGCACCCGTTTCCGCTGTGGACAGGGGAAGAGTGGTGGCCAGTGGCTGATGCGGCCTCTACAGGGCCAGGGTTTGGCGGACATTTATTGGGGAATTTTGGAGCCTGGCATGCCTGGCATCCTCGCAGCCTACTCCGACTGGCGGCCTTGGATCTCACTCCTGGAACCCTATGTGCCCCCGCCCGACCCCCCACATGTGACCCTCTTCTACGATAGAGAGAGTACTGATTGGTTTGAGGAGTTATTTGCAGAGCAACTGGAAGGCCAAGAGTGGCAAGTTGCCTCAGGTAATTTGTATGTAGGCCCGGAGGGAGTTGCCGCAGCTATTCTGCTTACCCCAGAACAATTGCCCTGGTATATGATGGAACAGGAAGCACTGCATCCTAAGCACCAAGCCAGAGATTTGGGCCCCATGGTAAAGCGTGCCAGGGAAGCCACAGACTGGGTACAGACCCAGATTCCACAGGTCACTTTCTCCCCTTCTTGCACCACATACTGCATTGATGTTAAAGCATCTGACACTGTTCTGTTGCAGCATGAGAGGGTGGCGAGAGACCATGGGTGTGAAAAGATGGATCATCCTCAGGCTACTGCCTGCCTTGCGTCGCTCCCCGAGTCGCTGTGGGCCGCTGGCCCAACAGACGCTGGGCTAGTGGCCTGCCCCCCCGTGACCTTCCAGTTCAAACCCGGGGAGGGGCCGCTGTGGATCAGACAATACCCACACAAGCCAGCAGCAGAGGAAGGGATAGCAGAGGCCATACAGGGTCTCTTGGACGCGGGGGTGTTAGAGCCTTCCGCGTCCCAGTGGAACACTCCTATCCTGCCGGTGGAAAAGCAAGGTACAGGGAAATACCGGATGGCCCACGACCTCCGCGCTGTTAACAACCTCCTGCTGACTCCAACAGTGCCGGTTCCAAACCCATATGTTGTTCTGACCAATTTAACCCCGCAGCAGAAATGGTTCACCTGCATTGGTTTGGCTAATGCTTTCTTTTGTTTGCCTTTAGCAGAAGAGTGTCGAGACATTTTTTTCATTCACGTACAGGGGCCGTCAGCTCCGGTATACCCGCCTGCCTCAGGGGTTTGCCCTCTCACCGGGCATCTTTAACCAGGTGTTGAAGCAGGCTTTGCAAGGGTGTTCCCTCCCGGATGGCGTCACTCTCATCCAGTATGTAGATGACCTTCTAATCGCGGCCCCCAGAGCAGAAACGGCCCTGCAGGCCACCCACTCTGTGTTGCTCCGCTTGGCAGAGAGAGGCTTGAAGGTCAGTAAGGACAAATTGCAGGTTGCCAGGACCGTGGTCACCTTCCTAGACCGTGTGCTGTCAGGAGCAGGGACAGGACTCTCCCCAGCTCATCGGTCAACCATCCTTCATCATCCAAAACCCACCACGGTGAGGCAGATGTTGTCTTTTCTGGGCCTTACAGGCTACAGTCACACGTACATTGCTGATTACACAGGGCTCACACAGCCCTTGAGGGCCCTCGTTTGAGAGCATGGTCTGCGAAACCTGGGCGCCTCCCTTAATTGGACGCAGGAAGCAGAGGAGGCTTTTATCACCTTGAAACAGAGATTAGCGCAGGCAGCGGATCTGGCCCTCCCAGATTACTCCCTCCCTTTTCACTTGGATGTTTCTGAATCAGGAGACAATGTGAATGCCATTCTGTTTCAGAAAAAAAAGGGGGAGAGAGGAAAGTACTCATGTATGTCAGTGTAAAGCTGGATACCATGGAAAAAAGGCACCCTGCATGTACGAGATATGCAGCGGGATTGGCAAGAATCATTCAGAAAACAGCCCACATAGTCATGGGACACGCACTACACATTCTTACATCACACAGTGTAGTTGCTTACGTAAATTCACAGACGTTCACTATGACTTCACTCAGGCAGCGGAGATTGACGAAAATTGTGGAGGCACCTAACCTAAACTTTTCCCACAAAGGTGTCAACATGGCAGACTACATGGGCGGGGGAGAATCACACGTCTGTGAGTACCAGGTACAAAAGGGGGAAAAGATCAGGCCAGACTTGGAGGCAGAAAAGATTGAGGGGACAGAGGACTGGTTCACAGATGGATGTTGTTTTCGGACAGATAAAGGGGGTCTGCAGGCAGGATATGCTGTGGGGGTCAGAGAAGGACAGGACTATGTGACCCTGAAAGCAGAAAAATTGGAAGGAGCCCAGTCAGCTCAGAGAGCAGAGGTTGTAGCTGTAATTGAGGCATTAAAATTAGCGGCTGGCAGGGAAGTCACTATCCACTCTGATTCAGCTTATGCGGTGGGAGCAGTCCATGTGGAACTCAGCCAGTGGCTGAGGGCAGGATTCCTGACTGCGGGAAACAAGCCAATAAAACATGATGCAGAGATGAGGGAGCTTGCGGAAGCACTGTTGTTGCCATCTAGACTCGCAGTGGTGAAGTGCAAGGGCCATGACGGCTCACAGACACTGGTGGCAAAAGGAAATCATGCTGCAGATCAGGAGGCGAAGCGAGTGGCAGGCTACGAAGTCCCCCGACAATTAGTGAGTGTGGAGGAGGAACTACTAGCAGAGAACAGGTTAACGCTGGAGAGAATCAAACACGAGCAGGACTTAGCCTCCCCTGAGGAAAAGGCAGCGTGGGTCGAAAAGGGGGTGTGTGTCAGGGAAGGCCTTTGGCAGGACAACGAGGGGAAGCCAGCACTTCCCCCAGGCTTAAAACTGGCAATTTTGGCTGAAGCCCACAGAGTAGGACATGCAGGGGTGAAACAGATGATGCACAATTTGGCCCGATGGTGGCACCCGTTCCTGAAACACATGGTGAAGGAGCATGTGAATAGCTGTGTGGTCTGTGCGGTATATAATCCCCGCCCCACAGTCACTCCAGAGGCAGGGAAGTTTCCAGTGTGCACGAGGCCCGGAGAGGAGATCATCATAGATTACACTGACATGGTAATCTGGGTACGAGGGTTTCGATACCTGCTGGTGTGTGTGGACGCCTAGTCAGGGTGGCCAGAGGCGTGGCCGACGAGAAAGGAGGAAGGGGCCTCAGTGACAAAGTTTCTGATCAATCATTACATACCGAGTCACGGGTTTCCGAGTAGAATCAGATCAGACAACGGGACTCATTTCAAAAATGTGGAGTTGCAGAAGGTAGAGGAGGCGCTCGGATTGCGACATACAGTCAGGACGGTTTATCATCCACAGTCCCAGGGGAAGGTGGAGCGCATGAACTTGACAATCAAACAAAAATTGGCAAAAATCTGTGCACAGACTAAATTGAACTGGGTGGAGGCATAGCCAATGGCACTGATGTCGGTGAGGTGCTCTGTGAACAGGGGAACGGGGTTCACGCCATTCAAACTCCATACGGGCAGGAGTTTCCCTGGACCCCAGCGGGAGCTGAGGAATGCGGCAGGTGAAAAGGGAGAACGCGATCCTCGAGTATATTATGACCAGTTACAAGTTATCATTGCAGATTTTGCCAGACAGATCCAGGACTCCAGGACGCAACACCAACCCGCCAAACCGAACACGGCTGAGTGGGTCCTCCTGAGAGTCATCAAACGCAAGTGGTCGGAGCCCAGCTGGACCGGCCCATTCCGAGTGACGGAGAGGACCTCGCACGCAGTCCGGCTGAAAGGCAAAGGCACCACGTGGTTCCACTGGAGTCAGTGCGCGGCAGTGGAACCCCCAGTGAGGACCACCGCAGAGATCCAGGAACACCTTCAGGAATCAGCGCAGAGCGTGAGTTCGGCTGAACTACACGCAACTCAGGCACCAGCGGAAGGGCAGAATAATCCCTTGGCCTGAGCAGGTCAGTAGGGTAGTCTACCCCTGCTGACTGAAGATCGACTCCTGCGAATCGAAGATCATCCATCAGAGACAGAAGAACCATCCGCCCAGAACCTGCCTACGAAAGCCGTTGACGCCATGAGCTTCATACATGTATACCCAAGGCCACTGTTGAATTTGAGAATGTTAGCAGTATTGTTGGTTATGTTGTCTTTTGGGCAGCTTTTCGTTGTCAAGCAACCCCCCGGCAATTGTTCCGGATCAAGCTGGCAGCCACCGTTGCGGCTACAATATGTAAAAGGCACCCCTACTACTTTTCTGTTTGATCTGTGTGACGTCCTAGACTGCATGGACCAAAATGAAACATATAAAGAATACCCCGTATGGCTTTGCTACAGTATAACCGATTGCATGACACGGGTTGTCACATAGGGAGAATGGTCACTCAGCCCTGTAAGGACTGGGACAGAGTGGCCAAGTATACGGGGAATTGGAAACCTATTGGTCCACTTACTGATGCTGCTGGTGGGCAAGCATCACCTTCTCTAGAGGAGGCTATGCCAGGAGCACCGGATTTAATCCCCTAGCGTTAACATTGTCCCAACTCCAATTTCCACCAAATGGAGGATTTAAGGTTTATTTGGACTGGATCCGTGGGGAGTGGTAGAGATTACATTTATTGACAAGGTACCCCTAGACCCAATTCCTACATCTACCCCAGCAAAGGAGCAGTTAGAACCCCGTGTTCGCCCCACTAATGACTTGCGCGTCATGCAGGTCGACTACACTAGGCTGAGACCATCTGACGTTTTAGAACTTGCCACAGGAACCAGGTAACAGTAGGACCATTTGCGTACCATCCCCTAGACCAGGAATATGTCTGTTTCTTTTTTAATGGCACAGGCCCATGGATCGGGGATATCCCCGGGAGGTCATGTCACTTCGGAGGATGGAATGTTTCCTGCGAAGTTAATCTTGGGCACCAGGCCCGTGCGGGCCTGTACTGGTATTGCGGGCAGAATAGACTGCGTGTAAGGATGCCGTACAGTGCTCGGGGGACCCTTGGTTTTGATAGGGCAGCGTTCGGAGCAGGAGCAGATCCTGCAATCTAGAAGGCAGAGATATAGGAGGTCACGTTATAGTCGAAACCCACGGGAGACATTTGGCTCTAAATTTGATCCCATGAAGGACTCCCCCACATATAGATGCCATCGGGGTTCCCAAGGGAGTACCAAATGAATATAAATTGGCTGATCAAGTAGCCACGGGTTTTGAAAATCTCCCCTTGGTCGCGGCCCTGTTTCCGGTTACTCCTAATAAAAATGTAAACCGTATTAATTATGTCCATTATAATGTTTTGCGTCTGACTAATTTCACCCGAGATGCCGTAACAGGTCTGGCCGACCAGTTGGGGGCTACCTCCCTGATGGAAATTCAGAACAGGCTGGGGTTAGACATGTTGTTAGCAGAAAAAGGGGGAGTCTGCGTGCTATTCGGAGATGTATGTCGTACATATATCCCAAACAACACCGCCCCGGACGGATCCGTGACTAGAAAACACTTTCTAAAAGTATGCATGAGGATTCCGGCCTCTGGAGCCCCTGGGAAGATTGGTTTGCGGGGACGTTTGGACGATGGAAAGCTGTCATCAGTGGATTGTTTATATCTTTTATAGTCACCTTTATTGTTGTCTTAAGCTGCCTTTGTTGTATCCCGCTGTGGCGTATACTTTTAATCAAGTTTATTAGAACAGTGTTGGACACCCCAGACGGGGAGGGGGGATGCATGATGCCAATGTTGAGACGTTTCCGTCACCTTCAAAGCCAGGAGGATCTTCTCGAACGCATTGAGCGTCAGGATGACACTCCAGTAACCACACAGCCTGAGCCAAGTGATCCCCCAGGGTCTCCACCGCCAGTGACTCCGCTAACCCCCTTATTGAATCGAGTACGTTATGTGGAACCTCACCCTGGTGTTAATCCTTATGACAGACCACGGGTGCGGCCTCAACGGGGGGAGTATGTCCCGATGGGACCAGTACCTACATACTCCCAACAGGTGACTGGGACTCAGCATCAGGCAGGGGAGGAGACCCCACCGGGTGTCATAGCGTCCGACCAGCAGTAAAGCAGGGGGACCAGTATTTACTCTTTGCAAGGGAATCGTATAGTTTCAGAGTGTTCCCGTTTTATTCATAAACTCCATATATCACTACACATATAGGTATACTGGTTAGATACACTGACTTCATACTTTTAGGGCACTAGAGGGGGATGGGAGTAATGGGTTTTGTTCAGGAGAAGGAGGAGTGATGTGGAGCGCCGCATAAGCGCACAAATTGATTTGTATTGTTTTATGTATCCATGTTTTTTATGCATTTTTATGTTCCCTTCTTATAGCACCGATCTAGTTTAGTTGAAAGTCACTTTTATATTTTAATCCATTTCATATTCTTATAAAACGAGGGGGTCCTACAGGATATAATTCAAAGGTCAGCATCCGAAGTAAGTGGAAGGATAACATCTAGGTTGATCTCTTTAAAGAGATCAAAAGGGGGAATTGTGGGACCATATACTTAATTGATAAAAACTGTAATTTGTTAGCCGACTCTGAAATCTATAGTTTCATAGTTTCATATTATTCTCAAAGCTGCACACGTTTGTCTAAGTGAG
>JABFDZ020027226.1:0-10397 GCA_019775955.2 Pollimyrus isidori
ACAATGCCATCTTCTTCGTCCTAGCGCATGTCCCGCGTTGGTGCAGGGTCCGCTTGTTTGCATGCTTTTCGCCACTTCACTTGTTGTGTTTTTGATTATTTTGACTCCCAGAGTACATGATTTTGTTGTCATTTTGTTGTACTTGTCATTTTGCCAGTTATGTGTTATACAGTATTATGTGACTTATTACTATTGTACTGCATCTTGACATCCAAAGTTATATTTGCAAGTGAGTGCTTACTCTTGCCAGTGAATATCACTGCAATTTATGGAATATATTTTTAAAACATTTTGAAAACTTGGTTAATTGTTTTGCATGCGATAGCTAATACGATGATCAGTTACATACATAGTTTTGGGTGTATACTTATTACAATGCATAACATCATAATCTATTTTGACCAACACGACTAGAGCGACTGAAAATTGTGTCAAATGACGACATTTGTGCAAAATAATTGCATATATGTAATGAAACATTTGGATATTTGTGTGAAACAATGACAAATGATGACATTATGATGTGGGGATTACACTTGTTTTGCAAATGTTAATTGTTTTTTGAGAAATGCTCCAAAGCAATTGAGAAAAACTGTAAGATACAAAAAAAAGCAGAGGGACCATGGGTAGAATAATGATGTTACTATGATTATCTGGTTAAATAAGGACACTGTGTTTTGCCAAGGATTCATTGTACCTTGACTAACCCTAACCCTAACCCTTGACCTTTTTTGAATTTCTGCAAAATGTTTACTGATGGATGTACATTCTAAACCAAATTACATCCGACTGCTCCCCTATCCGGACTTCCGTGTAACATCACATTGCCTAGTCTGTGACCGTCAAAGTCATCTTGTATCATTCTTTTTTATGAAAGGTGATCTTGTGGCTTGCAACAACATCAGTGGACTGATGGCTGCACTCAGCATCGACTATAACCCAAGCAAATGGAGATTATTCAATGATTAATCAAAGACGAGTCTTAAAGTTGTTTTACTGCATAACAGCAATGACTTGCCTTCAATTCCAGTAGGCCATGCATTCCACATGAAAGAGACATATGAAGACATTAAACTACTACTAAACAGCATAAACTATGATCAACATCAATCGCAGCTCTGTGACAACCTGAAAGTTGCCCTGCTACAAGGTATGCAGATGGGATACACAAAGTACTGCTGTTTCTTATGTGAATGGAATAGCAGGGTAAGAGATCTGCATTACAATAAGAAAGACTGGCCACTTAGACAGTTGCTGGAGCCTGGTACAAAAAGTGATCAGCATCCTCCACTTGTGGACATACCTGTAGGCGGAGTTTCACATTTTTGCCTGCGGGGGCACCTACCAGTAGACCACAGACTCAGTTTTATTTATTTTTTCTTTTACATACAGTATACCATATTATGGACTTTCAATTATTTGTAGCCTATATAATTTATTCTTAAATTAACAATGACTGGTAGGCTACACAAAGAATGGAATAAAAACTTATATCTTACCTAATGTAGAATAATCTGCCTCTTTTTACAATTTACGTAGATGCCCACTATCTTCTCTCCTGATAAATTTGCAGTTACCTCATTTTATATCTGCAGTAGGGAAAGATCGGAAAATCGGTCCTGAGACATTGCAGATCAATTTCTCAGCCCATTTCTGATTCTTCTCATCTCTGAGAAACTCTGAGGCAGCAGAACTAATGGACAGTGTGAGAGCGAGCTGATGGAGTCTGTAAAAGTTTGGATATTGATCCTTCCGCACTTCATTTGTACGTTTTTCAAGGGTGATCGGTGATGGGATACCACATTTAACAATGTCCATTTCAGCTGCCACAAGCTGAGGCTGGATCTTAAAGCTTAGTAAAGGACAGATTCCGTTTTTGTTGCAACTGAACACAGCATCACCTGCTACGCTCAGGGCCATTTAATCAGCTGAGAATACTTAGTGTACAAGAGAGACGGCGGGTGAGGTGCCTTTAAGACTTTCCACTGACTAAAACACGTCATGTGATCTCTCGGCAAAATCGGAGTGCGGAGCTTCAGAGCTGCTCATGAGACGAATCAATCCAGATGTACTGGTTTTTGAAGAAAGTTTAGTTTATTTAGTTGTGAAGTCTTCTGTAATTCCTCGTATGTGTAACTTGAGAAAAAAACCATACAGATCCAACAGTATACAGGCAGGTCATGCCTCAAGTTTACAGTTAGTTAATAAATAATAAGTTAATAAATCCTCACCAAAGAGCAAGCGTCTGTCATCCCCTGTTCTAAGTGTTCTTATCGACACCTCATGGTGACAAGAAACTCCACCTGAATGCAGAGCCTCAGCTACATAATAGTCTTTTGAGCCTGGTAGGTTGTTACCATGGCATTCCCAGGGCACAGGACCTCCACCTCTGCACCTGCTTCCTGTCATTGTCCACGCAGAGTGACGCAGAGGCCAGCACGCTTTGGTGACTACCTGGTCAGCTATCTAAGGGAACCATCTGTACCTTCATTTAGACATTGTGAACCAGGAATGGCTACACCAATTTGCCTTAGTCCAAAGCAGTCAGTGGACATGGCTAGTCCAACTAATGACCTTATACAGCAGATTGTGGAGATCACAAAGCAGCAGAGTGAAACAGGTAGGCACTAGACAGAACTCTTGGAACAAGTGCTTCTGCACGGCACCCCAAGGGTATCCTGCCAGTCCTCCAGAGCATCATCATGTCATGAGATGCCTCAGGCCCCAATCCCACTACAATTAGATCCAAGCCCGCATGATGTATGTTCAAACCTGCCTCATAAACCACCACCTCCACTGATGGAGGAACTGTCTCACGCCCTGCAGAAAACCCACCTGAGTAGCACCCAGTTTCTCTCTCCACCTCCTATAAGCAGAGAGCCATCCCTTTCTGAGCATTACTACACATCACCATGCCATACTTCAGTTACAGAGAGGGCTTGGCCACCACAGAGACCAGTCATTGCCCTTACGTCCAGTATGGACGCAGGACCCATCAGTGCAACCCCACTTCCAATCCTCCTACCAGCCAGAATAGGCATATGCTCCAAACCCCCCTCCTCCATTAGGTCCAGAGTTCCATGCACAGCCTGTACCAACTGCAATGCCACTTCCACCAGCTCCTGTTGTACAGCTAGCAGTTCAAGTCACCCCATCCCTTGATCGTTAATCCCATGGGGCAGCGTGTGGCTCAGTGGGCTAAACCTGTGTTCCTAATCATGTGGTCGCCGGTTCAAACCCACCCTTAGCATGTGTGAAGGTCCTTGAGCAAGACCCCTAAACCCCCGGCTTCCTGAGTTCTGCTACATGTGGCTGCCCTTCGTGAACAACTTACTCCACAAAGAGCAAGTTCAGGGAGGTGTAAAGACAATTTCCCCATGGGGATCAATGAAGTACTGCTTATTATTATTATTCCTTATTACCCGGCCAAGAATAGTCGAGACCAAGACCAAGACCGAAAACAGACTAGGGATAGAATTGACATCACATTACTGTGCATTACAAGGCATTGTGAAGTGTCATTCATCGTTAAATCAAATTCATGTTATCTTTTCAATCATAATGCCATGTCTCTCATTTAAAATCTCTCAGATTTGTCATAGTTATGAGGCCTGATGGAAAATAGTATTCTCATCAATCCTATAACCGTTTTATCAGAGGGAAAGAGATAGGATGTACCACAAAGATGTTCATATTAAGTCTCTTATACCAGGGACAGAGACCTTGGGTAAGCTATGAATATGGCTATGTAATGACCCTTTGCTTTGAATTGAAGAGAATGAGCCTCCAGATTGACTTGCACCCCCAACACCATGCTTTGTAATGAATGTAAAATACCTAATTTATTCAAATTATAACTATGCTATAGACTTCGCGGAAATTTTCGGGCATTTCTTTGCCGACTTCGCTATAATGCGATGTGTATGACGTGATTGGACGGTGAAGCACTGGCAGTGTCCATTGAGAAAGTCTATGCAATGTTACATTTTTAAAATAGATGCATTTGACTGTTTGCATTTGAACTGAGGCAAGTAATAAATAATGATACTGATCTGTGAGGATGTGCTGTTTTCTCTTTTTTTCCCCATCCCATCTAGACCGCTATGTCCGAGACCAAGACAAGACCGAAACTAAATAGAGTCAAGACCAAGACAAGACCGAGACCACAAAAAACTGGTCTCGAGAACTACAGCACTACTACATAGTGATTCCAATGGTAGATGCCATAAAGACCTTCAGCTAGCCGCTCAATACCGAGAAGAAATCCATACGTTGGAGAGAGCTGGCTACATCATCAATATTTCCACCCAAGAGGCTGACCAATCAGAGGAATCATGGTACATTGCCCATCATATTGTATCTCCTAATGGAAAGTATAGAGTGGTGTTCAATTGCTCCTTCAGTTATAAGGGAGATAATCTGAACAACTTCCTGCTCCCAGGACCAACACTGAGCCCCTCTCTCCTTGGAGTGTTGATCCGTTTCAGAGAACATCAGGTGGCTATGAATGGAGAAATAAAGGGCATGTTCCACCAGGTCCAATTGCATCCCAAAGACAAGGCCCTACTGAGATTCTTGTGGTGTGACATACAGCCAGAAGCACCACCTGATGTGTACGAGTGGCAGGTCCTCCCCTTTGGCACAACCTGCAGTCCATGTTGTGCCACATTTGCATTATAACACCATGTCTTCACCTGCTGCCCACCAGGTGACAGCATACAGCAGTCAGTTGAGCACTGACAACTGCCTGCAAATCCTTCCCTCTACACACGAAGCGAAGAAGGTGGTCAACACACTACGGTCTCGGGTGGATTCAAGATCCGGCAGTTGTCCAGCAATAATGCATCAGTCATAAGCCACGTACCTGTAAAAGCAAGATCAAAGAATACTGAGCTCTGGACATCTCAATCTCACAGTGACCCTGAAGAGTTAACCCTAGGTCTCAGTTGGCACTGCCTGCCAGAGAGACTACATTATCAACATCGCCCACTTCCCAGCAAAGAAGTGACAATGCGGAATATATACTGCACCCTTGCCAGCTAATATGATCCCTTAGGATACATATTACCTTACACTACCAGGACTAAAGTTTTAGTGCGTCAGTTGTGGATGAAGGAAAGGGAATGGGATGACCCACTCCTCCCTTCAGACCTCCATCAAGCTTGGAAGACCTGGGAATCAGAGCTTCAGTATTTAACCCTGCTTGCTCTTCTTAGGTGTTATGTACCAACTGACCTCGACAACCCACAAGTGAGAAGAGAACTACATATCTTCTGTGATGCATCTGAAGCAGCCTACGGATCAGTTGCCTACATCCGCTCTGAACACAGGCAAAGGGTGCATGTAGCCTTCTATCTTGCCAGATCTCGAGTGGCTCAGTTAATGCCCAGACTGGAGTTCAGTGCTACACACAGGGCTCTGAACCGGTTCAAGGAACAAAAACGAAAAACGAAAACAAATGACATTGAACAGGAACAAAAACAAAATCAATTTTAATCGTTCTGAACAGAAACGGAAACAGAAATTCCAAATTAACCAGTTAATAACGGTATTTTTTATCGTTGTCTTTATTATATCAATTTGGCAGACCAAAAACATGAATTCAATTGTGTGCGCAAATGTGACAGTGACGCATACAACGTGAAATGCCCGCGAAGCAGACGTCTTAAGCAGAGCCCTTTCTGATGCGATGAGCTTAAGGTTACCAAGCACCTGGCTGTTTCATGTGCAGAAGTATGTTTAGGTTTGAGTTATTGTAGCCTAATTAAAACTTGTAGTTTAAACTTACAAAAAATAATTACTGATTGTCTATTGTTTTTAGATGGGTCGCCATATAGACTAGTCATTTTATGAAAACTTCCCACCTAACCCCAATTGATAGAAAAGGTTTTTTAATACTTTTGCTACCATTGGTTATGTATTTTAACATACTACAAGTCTAAGAAAATCTGACCCAGTTTAGGGGGTAAAATCCAAGATGGTGTCCAAGATGGCTTCCGGGAGCTATACATGACAATATCTCAAAATCTGTTAAACATAGAAATGTTATTTTTGTGTCTACTCCTAGTTTTCATACCCAAGGAATGCAATTCTACAACCCAAATCACTTTTTGATGAAAAATAATAAAATGGCTTCCAATTTTAATGTATTTTTAATCATTTAAAAACATATACATGCTATATGCTCTTTTGATATTAAAAACACATCTGTCCAGTGACATCTGAGACCATTGTCCCCTTCCCTAAGAATGTAAGGGGTTACTTAGGTCACTCACCCTCTTATCTCTACAGCTGCTTGGTGTAGCAAACACTGGTAAGTTTATTACATGTACTTTCGTAAGTTTAAGTTATTAATGTGTTTGGGGTAAATACCTTTTTAAGGTTAATATAGGCCTAATATTGATTAACTGAGATTGAATCTTACATAAGTTCCTTGTTTGCTGCATGCTCTCCCTTCTCGACTGATCCTTCACTAAGAAATATTGTGACTGGAATTGTTGCATCTGAAGATGTGAACGTGCATCAGTATGAACACATTGGGAATCAAATTATTCAGAAAATGTTTGACCAACCAGTTTTCACAGTTTCTTTCAGCAGAAAGGACAAAGCAAAGACCCTTGAAGATCCATCAACAATCAAGATTGCTCCTGACAAAACTATCAACTCCACACTTCTATTTCAAAGTTTCCTAGTTGTTTCTAAAACAGGAAATCTTTCACTAGAAGATGTAATGGACTATGAACTTAGTCCTTTTCCTCCTGCACTCTTTGAGACTGTACATGTATTAAGAAAAGCTGACAAACCATAGCTGGCTGTTGCAATTTCAGAGCATGTACAAGAAGCTATTCTTGATTCTGCCGCAGAAGCCCAGTGTTGTGTCTTCGACGGAGGACCATTACTTCATAGATTACCATGGAAATCTGGAGACACCGATGGCAAAATTGCAGAATCTTATGCATAATTCTTGTTGAAGCACTACAGTTGCTTAAAAACTGTTGTCTTTGATGGGTATGATGGAAAGCAATCTATAAAGGACAACACCCACAGGAGAAGAGGGCATGACAAGCATCCAGTGGTGAATTTCACAGTCAATACAATTTTCACTGGCAACAAAGAACAGTTCCTCTCAAGAGACAGCAACAAGCAAACCATTATCAACCTCATCAGTGAGAAAATGAGAATGAGAGGCATCAGTATTATTCAAGCACCAGGTGATGCTGATGTAGAAATTGTCAATGCTGCAGTGATTGCTTCACGTGAGTACTCTACCACCATAGTTGGAGAAGATACAGACCTCCTCATTCTTGCATTGTATTATGCAGAGCCAAACACTAAAGATCTCTGCCTGAAATCAGACAGGACAAAAGGAAAAGCAAAGGTGTATGACATCAAACACATGACGAACATCCTGGGAGATGAAATATGTACTCAGTTGCTGTTTGTTCATGCAATGACTGGCTGCGACACTACGTCCAGGATCTTCGGCATAGGCAAAAAAGCAGTTTTTCAGAAACTGTTGAAAGGAGATGCAGTCCTTCAAACATGGGCTAAAACCTTCACTTCTGCAAACCAAGCAATCAAAACAATCAACGAACATGGATGTCAAGTGATGGCCATCATCTTTGGGGGCAAGGAGACTGATTCCCTTGCTCAGCTACACTACAACCTATTCAGCAAAAAAACTTGTATCTGCTTCTTCTTTTGTATCCCCTAAAAGGTTGCCACCAACAAAATATGCAACAATTCTACACTGCAGGCGGGTCTACTTCCAAACCATGGTGTGGTTGGGAAATTTAAGGGAGATGGATGCTGAAGCCTGGGGATAGAGAATGAATATATTTCAGAAATGTCAAATAAAAATGCAGCCCCGGACAGCTTGCTGAAAATCATCCATTGCTCCTGTTCCAGTGGCTGTTCTTTGCTGGGAAGTGGGCGATGTTGATAATGTAGTCTCTCTGGCAGGCAGTGCCAACTGAGACCTAGGGTTAACTCTTCAGGGTCACTGTGAGAAAGAATGGTCTGCCATGCACCATAGCTTGTGGATCTTGCTAGCTGCAAGTGTGTAACCATCCACACTATAAATATTCTTCAAATGAAAGCAGTGATGACGACCTTGACTTATAATACTAACAGTGATGACATGTAACATGTATTCTCATGATAATCTAGGTCTCTATATATATTATATGCTTACTGTATAGGTATTTATTATATTTGATGTTGAAGGACAATATTTAATGTAATATGTATTGTATTATAAAATGTAGTTTTAAATGTTACATTGCATATTAAACATATTGCACTGACTACAGTTAAGCCATTTTGGATGACATTTGGATTTTACTTATTATTTTTCATCAAAAAGTGATTTGGGTTGTAGAATTGCATTTCTTGGGTATGAAAACATAGGAGTAGACACAAAAATTACATTTCTATGTTAAATAGTTTTGAGATATTTCCTGGAAGCCATCTTGGATGCCATCTTGAATTTTACCCCCTAAACTAGGTCAGATTTTCTTAGACTTTTAGTATGTTAAAATACATAAACAACGGTACATTTAAAACCATCCATCCATCCATTTTCCAAACCGCTTATCCTTACTGGGTCGCGGGCATTTAAAACCTTTTGTGTCAATTTTTTTGGGGTTCAAGCATAAAATGAATAGACTAATAAAGAAAATTTTATTATTTTTTTTCATATGACAAATCGTCTAATAAATAATTAATATTGAAATAAGTAATATTGAAGGATGCGGGGCAGAAATAGCTGGGAATCATGGAGGCAACCTGCAGAGACACATTTAATGTAAACATCCAACAAAATATGTTGATTCGTCCAGCAATAAAAGGTCAGCAGCTGATGGACAAATGACTCTAGATGCGGTCGTACTGAAAAAGCCAAAGACAACAGACCTACATGCATAGAGCTTGTGACAGTCAACGGGAGACCATTTACACTAATGGAAGACACTGGCTTTATAAAAATTATCGAGCCACTACAAAACGCTATGGGAAAAAAATTTGTCGTTAACTCCTCAAATATCCATGACATGGTGTCAAGTGTTGCTCAGGAGGGCAGAGAAGAACTGAAAAACTACTTAAAAGGCAGGCTACTAATGCTTAAAATTGATTCTGCCACATGCAGAGACCGATCAGTTCGGGGTGTAAATGTACAATAAACTGACGGAGAAAAAATTATTCTGCGCACTTTGGCCGTAAGAGAGCTCAATGACAGACACACGGCCGAATACATTTAATCTGTCGTGCAAGATGTCTTACACGAATATGATGTTGAATTACGGCAAGTTCATTCAATAACTTCAGATAATGGCGCTAATATGATAAAGGCAGTGTCTTTACTATCTGACATACAAGAGGACACCATGTGTAATGAGGTAAATGAGGTTGATACCATGGATAGAGAAGAGGATGGGGATGAGACTGATATCCAAGACAAAAGTCAGGAATTGGTACTGCATTTGGCCATCGAACTTGATTCTGTGATGCAAGAACATGTGTTGCGCAGTGTGCAGTGTTCAGCTCATACTTTGCAGTTGGCAGTTGATGATGCATTAAAAGAGCAACGGTCAACAAATTTGCTTTTTAAAGCGAGACGTGTTGCGAAAAAGTTATGCACACAGAACATAGTTGTTCTTCTAAAAAGGATGGGGCTAAAGAGAGCCATTGTGGACTGCCCAACGTGCTGGCATTCAACACACGATATGCTAGAGCGGCTTTTGCAGCTCAAGAATTTTTGCTAGGACATGTCACCAAATATTTAAGAAATAAATTTAAGTGGAAACAAATGGGAAGCAATAGCCAACTTTGTAAGCGCTTTAAAACCAGTGAAAGTTGCTATGAAAAGCCTTCAGTCGGAATAGCTCACCGCCAGCGACTTTTACAGCGTTTGGCTTCATTGCGTCTTATGCACCGACAGAATTGACCGTTTTTGCAAAACGACTGGTTCAATGTCTTAAGTCACGACAAACAGCGCTTTTTGACAACGATGCTTTTGTGGCTGCTTTATTTCTCAATCCGAGATACAGGTTTTTCCTCAGCGATCTTCAATCCGAAATGGCAAAAATTGACTTAAGTCGTGCCTGGGATGCCATTCAAAATTTGTCGGTAGACAACAACACTGTACAACGTAGTCCATCGCAGGCATCCGACGATGACGACGAGATTGAACAGCTGCTGATGGCAAAAGAAAAAGAAATCACAACTGTAAAACATATTCGAGTGTCAATCTCATCTGCTTTGGATATTGTTGGAGTCTGAACCTGAGCAAACTCCGCCGGGTCCGTTGATGAGTTGATCCATGCTTAGAGTCGCTGGAGGTGTTGCAGGTCAACATGGTGTTTATTTACTGCCAGCTGGTCAGGGAGCAACTCTCAGAC